>JBAGKK010020736.1:0-11485 GCA_037177015.1 Euceroptres primus | reverse complement strand
GGGTTTCAAGGTTTTCAAGGTCGCTAGACACCCTGTCAAGGTTTAAACAAATTCAAGAAGAATTCCTGGTTTTCAAGGGTTTCAAGGTTTTCAAGGTCGCTAGACACCCTGTCAAGGTTTAAAAAAATTCAAAAAGAATTCCTGGTTTTCAAGGTCGCTAGACACCCTGTTTGATAATAAGTAGAACGTATTCTCACCGATCGAGTGCATAAGGCCACTGTCTATATTGGCACTGAGGAGATTGCTCATCGCTTGGATCGTAGCATTACGAAGAGTAGAGAGCTTTCCAGTTGTGAGTCTTTGCCTCGACACCACTTCCTTCTCTTCAGCCGCTACGTCGTTGCAATCATTCAACAGGTTCATGAAAAGTGTAAAGTACTTGAGAAAGAGTTGCGATTTCGCTTCCATCAAATCTCCTCGATCTGATTCCTCGGGCTGAAGAGGCAGTCCTCTCAATAGAGCTCCCACCGCTTCCATGCAAGCTTGGTCCAAGTCCCTAGAGTACAAACTAGAATTTTAGAGAAAAAAATGTGGTAGTTAACAAAGACAATTTAAGATCCTCTTAATTTAAGATAATCAGAGTCTCTACCCGACTGATGATTTAAAATTCCCGGCTTTTTTATTTTCTTCGGTCAGTCATTTCATTATTGTTCTTTATTCATAAGTTATTCCCTCAGGGATTGAATAACCTCCGTTTCTTACAATATTACCTTCTATTAATATTTTTATTTTATTTTTACTCTTAACGTACAAGCTTTACGCTTCTAAGCTACTTCCGTTTTCCTTTCTTTCACTTTTCTTCCACTACAACCTTGACATTTTTCACATTCGCTCTTTCATTCTTTCTTATAGGTTCCTATAGCCCTTCCAATTCCTTTATTCACTCATTACCTAACCAATCCTCCCCTACAATCTTTAACACATTCTCTTGCCAGCTTCCTTTATCTTCAATTCCTCTCCTAAAACCTTTCCATATCTACTCCTATATTTCCTCATCCCATTTGCAGGTTTTACACTTTCTACTCTCGTTCTTTTCCCAATACTTATCTTACCTCCTTTCCCGATCTAAAACTTGTTATTCTTCTCCATTTTCTCTCTCCCCAACCCTTTTTTCTCTAAATCCTTTCCCTTCTCCTTTTCCACATCCTTCCCATACATGCTCCCATATTTCCTCTTCTCATTCATAGAGTCTACACTCTTCGTCCTCTATCTTTTACCAATACATCACTTATCTTAACTCCTTTCCCAATCAAAAATTTATTATTCTTGTCCATCTTCTCTCTCCTCACCCGTTTTCTAACTACTTTGGTACTCTTTCCTTTTTTATCATCTTTACTATTCATTATATTTTAATTCATGAATTATACCCCATCTTTCTATTAATTGTCTTTCCACGTCTCTTTTCCATATACTCCAGAACCATCTCCTACATACCTATCCCTAAACAGGGTTGCTATGGAAGTCCAGTTTTAAAATTCCATGACTTTTCTAGGTTTTCTAGGTCAAATTTGGATAATTTTTCAGGTCGAGTTCATAAAATTTATCATATAACTATATAATATATATATATAATAGTATATTATGCACCTAGGAGGAGAACAGGGACTTTTTTGACGAGTACTGAAAACATACACGAGTCAAAAAAAGCCCTCTGTCCCTTGGCGCATACGATATTTTTTATAACAAATGCATTTGATCAATATCCAAAATTTCCAAAATTTTAATCAATTTCCAGAATTTTGATGAATTTTCAAAATCTCCAAAAGTTTTGATGAATTTAGAAAAATGTTCGAAATTTTGTGAAATTTATCAAAATTTTGAATTTTTTTTCAAGTTTGAAATTTTTTTAAATTGATCAAATATTGAGAATTTTTCGAAATTTTTGGAATTTATGAAAATTTAGAATTTTTTTCGAAAGTTTGGAAATTTATCGAAATTTTTGAAAATTTTATGAAAATTTTGATTTTTATTCGAAATTTTTCGAAATCAATCAAAATTTTGAGCATTTTTCGAATTTTTTGGAATTTATGAAAATTTTTTGAAATTTTAATATTTTTCAAAATCTTGATAATTTTTCGAAATTTTTGGAATTTATCAAAATTTTTAATTTTTTTCGAAATTTTGAACATTTTTCGAAATTTATCAAAATTTTGAAAATTCGTGAAAACTTTTGGATATTTTGAAAATTTATCAAAATTTTTGGATATTTTGAAAATTTATCAAAATTTCGATTTTTTTCGAAATTTTTGGAATTTATCAAAATTTTTAACTTTTTTCGAAATTTTGAAAATTGATTAAATTTATAAAAATTTTAATATTTTTCGAAATTTATGAAATTTAAAAAAAATTTAGTAATTTTCAAAATATATGAAATTTCTAAAAATTTCAAGAATTTTCAATTTTGAAATTTGTAGAAATTAATCAAAATTTTGAGCATTTTTCGAAATTTTTGGAATTTACGAAAATTTTGAATTTTTTTCAAAATTTTTTGAAATTTTAATGTTTCTCAAAATCTTGATAATTTTTCGAAATTTTTGGAATGTATCAAAATTTTAAATTTTTTTCGAAATTTTGAATATTTTTCGAAATTTATTAAAATTTTGAAAATTTATCAAAATTTTTGGATACTTTGAAAATTTATCAAAATTTGGATTTTTTCGAAATTTTTGGAATTTATCAAAAATTTGACATTTTTTTCGAAGTTTTGAAAATTTTTTAAAATTTATGAAATTTATAAAAATTTTAATATTTTTCAAAATTTATGAAATTTACAAAAATTTTAATAATTTTCAAAATTTGTGAGATTTATAAAAATTTCAATAATGTTCAAAATTTTGGATTTTTCGAATTTTTTTTTGAAATTTCAATACTTTTCAAAATTTTGATAATTTTTCAAAATTTTTAGAATTTATGAAACTTAATTTTTTTTCGAAATGTTGGAAATTTATCAAAATTTTGAATTTTTTTCGAAATTTTGAATATTTTTCGAAATTTATCAAAATTTTGGAAATTTGTGAAAACTTTTGGATATTTTGAAAATTTATCAAAATTTTTGGATATTTTGAAAATTTATCAAAATTTTTGGATATTTTGAAAATTTATTAAAATTTGGATTTTTTTTCTTAATTTTTGGAATTTATCAAAAATTTGAATTTTTTTTCGAAGTTTTGAAAATTTTTAAAAATTTATGAAATTTATAAAAATTTTAATATTTTTCAAAATTTATGAAATTTACAAAAATTTTAATAATTTTCAAAATTTGTGAAATTTATAAAAATTTCAATAATTTTCAAAATTTTGGATTTTTCGAATTTTTTTTTGAAATTTCAATACTTTTCTAAATTTTGATAATTTTTCAAAATTTTTAGAATTTATGAAACTTGAATTTTTTTCGAAATTTTGGACATTTATCAAAATTTTAAATTTTTTTCGAAATTTTGAATATTTTTCGAAATTTATCAAAATTTTTGAAATTTGTGAAAACTTTTGGATATTTTGAAAATTTATCAAAATTTTTGGATATTTTGAAAATTTATCAAAATTTGGATTTTTTTTCGAAATTTTTGGAATTTATCAAAAATTTGAATTTTTTTCGAAGTTTTGAAAATTTTTAAAAATTTATGAAATTTATAAAAATTTTAATATTTTTCAAAATTTATGAAATTTACAAAAATTTTAATAATTTTCAAAATTTTTGAAATTTATAAAAATTTCAATAAATTTCAAAATTTTGGATTTTTTGAATTTTTTTTTGAAATTTCAATACTTTACAAAATTTTGATAATTTTTCAAAATTTGTAGAATTTATGAAACTTTTGAATTTTTGTCGAAATTTTGGAAATTTATCAAAATTTTGAATTTTTTTCGAAATTTTTGGAATTCATAAAAATTTTGAAATTTTTCCGAAATTTTTTGACATTAATCAAAATTTTGAGAATTTTTCTAAATTTTTGGAATTTATGAAAATTTTGAATTTTTTCGAAATTTTGAAAATTTATCAAAATTTTGAAAATTTATTAAAATTTTTGAAATTTATAAAAGTTATACAAATTTTGAAAATTTTGGATTTTTTGAAATTTTAATACTTTTCAAAATTTTCATAATTTTTGGAATTTATCAAAATTTTGAATTTTTTTCGAAATTTTGGAAATTTATCAAAATTTTGAAAATTTATCAAAATTTTTGAAAATTATCAAAATTTTGAATTTTTTTCGAAATTTTTGGAATTTATCAAAATTTTGAAATTTTTCTGGAATTTTTTGAAATTAATCAAAATTTTGAGAATTTTTTTAAATTTTTGTAATTTATGAAAATTTTGAAAATTTATCAAAAGTTTTGAAATTTATAAAAATTTTAATAGTTTTCAAAATTTGGAATTTTTCGAAATTTAAAAAATTTTTTTGTTGAAATTTTAATAATTTTTCGAAACTTTTTTTTGAAATTTTGGACATTTATCAAAATTTTGGAAAATATATCAAAATTTGGAATTTTTCGAAATTTAAAAATTTTTTTAATTTATCAAAATTTTGGAAATTTATCAAAAATTTTTTGAAATTTTAAAAATTTATCAAAATTTTGAAAATCTTTCGACATTTTTGAAATTTATCAAAATTTTTAATTTTTCTCTAAATTTTGATATTTTTTCTAAATTTTGGAAATTTATCAAAATTTTTTGAAATTGTGAAAATTGATCATAATTTTGGAAATTTTGGATATTGATCAAACAATTTTTTTGTGACAATAGGTTTTTAAATCAAATATGGGCAGCAATCATGCATTGTTGAAAAAGAATATCGTATGCGCCAAGAGGGGCAGGGGCTTTTTTTACTCTTCTACATTTTGTGTACTCGTCAAAAAAATCCCTCTTCTCCCCCTAGGTGCATAATATACTATTAAAGTCCAGTTTGTGTGGCCTAAGAAGGTAATAATGTAAGAAACGTAGGTGATGAAAACCTTAAGAATAAACTAAACACCCTATAAAATAATATTCGGATCTCCTTACCTAGTGATGATGGAAACATCTCCACCGCCAGAAGGAGTAATCTGATGAGTAGTTCCCATGACCCAATCTGTCAGGTACTCAACAAGTTTATTCCTAAACTTCATCTCTTGACGGAAAGCCAAATCATCTCTCCTCTTCATCATGACTTCGACGAGCTGGCAAAGCTTCGTCTTGATGTGAATCGCATGAACAGTCATGTCCAGATGTCTCACATACCTCACAATCGCAAGCATCATTCCTTCGATGCTCGTCATGCCTAAATACTCAGAAGGCTGATCTGTTTTCGAATCCAGAACATTCTTCATGATGAATATCGTGTGTTCTATGAACTGCGTATTCACATCCATGACAATAACCTGGCCCTGCTGATCGAAAAACTTCTCAACGATGCTCTTGATTTGGTCGAAAAGAATCGGATAGAGAGCTGGACTCATTTCATGGCCAACCAATTCCTTCACGTGCTTCTGGATCTGAGCACCAAACTTTTCGTTGTTGCATATCAAAAGTCGCAGGAGGTTGAAGACGAATTGGGTGACTGGACAGTACTGGACTTCCTGGCTGGGATTTGTTAGACAGGAAACGGAATCAAGCTTGGTGGAACTTCTCTTGGGCTCTGGATTCGAAGGCATTCCAGATAAAGGCCTACTAGGTGATTTCCTCTGGAGACAAACACCGCCGAGAGCACAGAGAAATCCAGTCATGTTTGCCCATTCGTTGATTTGTTCTTCCAACTCGTGTTCGGAATTTTGGTGAGAGGCTCTCCGTTTTCCGGTGCTTCGGTGGAAAGACTCGACCTGGCCGTCTTCGGTTTTATTTTTTGGGTAATTGGACAATTGTCGTGAGGTCTGGTCCCAATTTCGAAAGGTTTCCTCCCACGCCTGGCGAAAAAGGTTTAAATGAGGTTTGACAATTTAAAAGACTGGGAATGCAAAATAATGCTTAGAAGAAAAATTTTATTTACTGGTTGAACGCCATTGACGCAGTGCTCGATTTTTCTTAAGAGAGCCATAATCCGTTTTTGCAAAGCAGCCCGACCTGGAATTTTTCATTTTTTTGTTTAAATTGTCGATTATAAAAAGAGTTTATAATAACAACAAATATAAATATTTCAGGAAAATATGTAGAATTGTAATTTAGTAAATGGGAAGGTGTAACAAAAATTAGGGGCATTTTTTATTTTTCGAAATTTATCACTCACCATGATTATGTTTAAGATAATACATCCTACTTTCTCCGCTGGCTGTTGTGTAGAAGAAATATTTATTAAATTGTCAAATAACCGATTCTCAAAACTAATGCATTTTTCACAAAGATAAATTTTTAATAAAAAAAATAATTATTAACAATGTAGTTCAACTTTCAACCAAAAAAGATCAATTTTAAACCAAAATGGTTAATTTTTTACTAAAAAGACAAATTTTCAACAAAATACATAAATATTTAACCAAAAAAGATTACATTTCTAACAGTAGATCAATTTCCAAAACCAAAAAGACGAATTTTCAACAAAAAAGATCAATTTTAAACCAAAAAGGGGTTTGTCAGTCAAAACAAAAAATTTTAACTAAATTGTTAAATTTTTTACCAAAGAGATGAATTTTAACAAAAGTATAAATCTTCTAGTAACAAAATTAATTTTCAGAAAAATAAGTATCAACTAAGTAGTTGAATTTTTAACAAAGAAGATTAATTTTCTACTGCAAAAAAATATCCATCAAAATACATGAATTTAAAACTACAAACAAAATTTTTTAATCAAGAATGGAACAGATAAATTGTGATTTAAAAAAATAATAATTTTCAACTTAATAAAAACGAATCTTAAACAAAATAGTTCAATTTTCTACCAAAGAGATCAATTTTTAACAAAAATATGAATCTTTACCAAAAAAATTAATTTTTAACGAAACGGTTGAGCTATTAACTAAGTAGTTGAATTTTCAACAAAGAAGATTAATTTTCTATCAAACAGAAGAATTTTCATCAAAATGAATTTAAAACTACAAGAAAATTTTAATAAAAAATGTAATAGATAAATTTTAAATTAAAAAAAAAAGATCAAAATTTAAAAAAACGAATCTTAAAAAAAATAGTTCAATTTTCAACCAAATAAATCAATTTTAACAAAGTAGTTGAATTTTTAACAAATAAGATTAATATTTTTACTAAAAAAAGGTTTATTAAACTTTTAAACAAAAAAAACGAATTCTTAACAAAATAGTTCAATTTTAAACAAATCAGTTGAATTTTCAACCAAAAAAAGATTAAATTTCTATCAAGAGATCAATTTCCAAAACCAAAAAGACGAATTTTTAACAAAAAAGTTAAATTTTTAACCAAAAACGGTTTTTGTCAGTCAAAAAAGAAGAAAATTTTCAATTAAAATGTTACATTTTTAACTAAAGAAGATACATTTTTGATTATAAATGGAATAAATAAATTTCAAATTAAAAAAGTAAATTTTCAATTAAGAAAAAGAAACGAATCTTAAAGAAAATAGTTCAATTTTCAACCAAAAAGATAAATTTTCAACTAAAATAATAAATCATCGAACAAAAAAAGGAATTTTTTACAAAGTAGTTCCACTTTCAACTAAGCAGTTAAATTTACAACCAGAAAAGATTAAACTTCTACCACGAGATCAATTTCCAAAACCAAAAAGACGAATTTTTAACAAAATAGTTGTATTTTCTATCGAGGAAGGTTTTTCAGTCAAGAAAGCGGAAAATCGCCAACTAAATTATTGAATTTTTAATAAAAAAAAATAAGTTATCAATAAAAAAAGGATAGTTCAATTTTCAGTTAAAAAATTAGTTTTTAACAAAAAAAAGGATATTTACAACAAAATGGTTTAATATTCTACCTAAGAGATAAATTTTTAACAAAACTATGAATCTTCAGCCCAAAAAAAATTAATTTTTATCAAAATAGTTCAACTATCAGCTAAGTAGTTCAATTTTCAACAAAGAAGATTAATTTTCTACTAAAAAGACGAATTTTCATCAAAACACATGAATTTAAGAATACAAAAAAAATACTTTAAAACAAGAATGGGATAGATAAGTTTTAAATATAAAAAAAATTAACGTAAAAAAGCGAATCTTAAACAAAATAGTTCGATTTTTAATAAAACAGCTACAACTTTAACCCAGTAGTTAAATTTTTAACCAATAAAATTAATTTTCTACTAAAAAAGGATTAGTTCAATTTAAAAAAAAAACGAAATTCGTAACAAAATAGTTTCACTTCCAAACAATTAGTTGAATTTTCAACCAAAAAAGAAGAAATTTCTATCAAGAAATCAATTTTCAAAACCAAAAAGACGAATTTTTTAACAAAAAAGTTTAATTTTTACTCAAAACCGGTTTTTTCAGTGAAGATTAAAAAAATTTTCAACTATATTGTAAAATTTTTAACTAATAAAGATAAATTTTCTATTAAAAATTAAATAAATTTTCAGTTACAAAAATTTAATTTTCAACAAAAAAAAAACTAATTTTCGAACAAATAGTTCAATATAGAAATAAATTTCTAACAAAACCATGACTCTTCAACCAAAAAAAAATTAATTTTCATAAAAATAGTTCAACTATCAACTAACTAGTTGAATTTTTAACACTGAAGAGTTATATTTAACTAAAAAGACGAATTTTCATTAAAATACATGAATTTAAAACTACAAAAGATAAAATTTTAATCAAGAATGGAATAGATAAATTTTGAATTAAAAAAAAAATCAATTAAAAAAACGAATCTTAAACCAAAAAATTCAACTTTCAACAAGAGATAAATTTTTAAGGAAGTAATTACATTTTTAACCAGTAAAATTAATTTTTTACTAAAAAAAGGTTTAGTTAAATTTTTGACAAAAAAAAACAACGAATTCTCAACAAAATGTCCAATTTTCCACAAAAAAAGATGAATTTTCAATTGAAAAATAATTATTAGCAGTAAAGTTCAACTTTCAACCAAAAAAGATGAATTTTCAGCGAATAAGATTAATTTTTTACCAAAAAGACAAATTTTTTAACAAAATACATGAATTTCCAACCAAAAAAGAAAAAAAAATTATTTTCAACAAAAAAAAATTCGACCAAATAGTTTAATATTCTACCTCAGCATGAATTTTTAACAAAACTATAAATCTTCAATAAAAAAAAGAATTTCAGAAAAATATTTCAAATATCAACAAATTAGTTGAATTTTAAACAAAGAAGAATTATTTATAACCAAAAAGACAAATTTTCTTTAAAATACGTGAATTTAAAACTACAAAAGATCAATTTTCAATCAAGAATGAAAGATAGATTTTAAATTTAAAAAAAAATCAATTAAAAAAAAATCTTAAACAAGACAATTTAATTTTTAACAAAAAAGATACCTTTTCAACCAAGTAGTCAAATTTTTAACCAATAAGATTAATTTTCTACTAAAAAAGGGTAAGTTGAATTTGTAAACAAAAAAAAAATTCTCAACAAAATAGTTCAACTTTCAACCAAAAAAGATGCATTTTGAACCAAGAAGAGTGGTTTTTTACTAAAAAAACCAATTTTCAACAAAATACATGAATTTTCAACCAAAAAAGATTAAATTTCTAACAGGAGATCAATTTCCAAAACCAAAAAGATGAATTTTCAATAAGAAAGTTATATTTTTAACAGACAACAGGTTTGTCAGTCAAGAAGAAAAACGTGTTTAACCAAATTGTTAAATAGGCAATCAAAAATGGAATAGTTAAATTTTCAGCCAAAAAATATTAATTTTTAACAAAAAAAAGCAAATTATTAAGAAAATAGTTCAACATTCTACCTAAGAGATAAATTTTTAACAAAACTATAAATCTTCACTACAAAAAAATTGATTTTCAGCAAAATAGTTCAACTATCAACTGAATAGTTGAATTTTTAATTAAAATATATGAACTTAAAAAAAAAGATTCAATCAAGATTGGGATAGATAAATTTTAAAGTAAAAAAATTAATTTTAAATTTGAAAAAAACGGATTATAAACAAAATAGTTGAATTTGTAACAATAGAGATAAATTTTCCATTAAGTAGTTAAATTTTTGACCACCAGGATTAATTTTCTACTAGAAAAGGTTTAGTTAAATTAAAAACAAAAAAAAAGAATTCAAAACAAAATAGTTCCAATTTTTAACCAATCAGTTGGATTTTCATTCGAAAAAGATTAAATTTTTATCAAGAGATCAATTTCCAAAACCAAAAAGACGAATTTTCAACAAAAAGGTTCCATTTTGAACCAAAAACGGTTTTTGTCAGTCAAGAAAGAAGAAAATTTTCAACCAAATTATTAAATTTTTCACTAATAAAGATCAAGATTAAATAAAAAATGGAATAATTAAATTTTCAGTTTAAAAAATTTAATTTTCAAGAGAAAAATCAAATTTTCAACCAAATAGTTCAATATTCTACCTAAGAAATGAACTTTAACAAAATTATGAATCTTCAACCAAAAAAATTAATTTTCCGAAAAATAGTTTAGGTATCAACTAAGCAGTTGAATTTTTAACAAAGAAGATTAAGTTTCTACCGAAACAAATATCCATCAAAATACATGAATTTAAAAATACAAAAAAATTTTTAATCAAGACTGGAATAGACAAATTGTAAATTACAAAAAAAATTAACTTTTAACTTAAGAAAAACGAATCTTAAACAAAATATTTCAATTTTAAAAAATAGAGATAAGCTTTCAACCAAGTAGTTAAATTTTTAACCAGTGAGATCAATTTACTACTAAAAAAAGATTAGTTAAATTCTTAAACAAATTCGTAACAAAATAGTTCAACTTTCAACCAATTATTTGAATTCTCAATCAAAAAAGATTAAATTTGATTAAAAGATAAATTTCTAAAACGAAAAAAACGAATTTTCAACAAAAAAGTTACATTTTGAACCAAAAACAGGTTTGTCAGTTAAGAAAGAAGAAAATTTTCAACCAAATTGTTAAATTTTTTACTAAAAAAGATAAATATTCATTCAAAAATAAAAGAGTTAAATTTTCGGTTAAAAAAAATTAATTTTCAATAAAAAAAGCAAATTTTCATCCAAATAGTTTAATATTCGACCAAAAAGATGAATTTTCATCAAAATACATGAATTTAAAACTACAAAAAAAATTAAATCAAGAATGGAATCAAATAATTCATTTTATCACAGACAACTGCGCTGATAGGGTAGGATCCTCAGTAGTCTATAAATGTAAGGGATACGATGAAGTAATTAAACCTCCTAAAAAGCCTCTCCGTAAGTAACAAATAAATACCTAATTATAAATTGTAGATCAATTTCTGTGTAATTTGCTCTTTAAATTTTTTTTGTAACTTATATTTTGATTTGCTATTTATATTTTTTAAATTTGTTTTAATTTTCCAATTGATTATGGTCATGTTGAGTGCAATTTTAAAAGAAAGAATATATACTATATAGGTTTGCAAGTACGTTCAATTTTTGTAGTTTTTC
>JBAGKK010020725.1:0-11486 GCA_037177015.1 Euceroptres primus | reverse complement strand
TCGCTCGTGCGAAAAACGTCTCGTGCGCTAAATAATCACCTCTCACACACGTATCGAAATGTACTATTATATCCGAAGTAGAGGCTCTTTGCGCAAGGTACAAAAACTTCACCTCCTATATTTCGGCGAGTTTTTGACCAAACTGGTAAATATTTTTTTTTTTTTGAAGTGCCATCTAATAGGACTAAACTTTTTGTAAATTTAAGCCTGATCGGAGAAATTCATTTTTTAGGGTGGAAACACTTAAGAAATAATGCCCCATATGCAGTTTTTATCAGTTTTTATATATTTTACAGAAAATTATTATAAAAAATATTTTCACTGTAGTTAAGCTTAAATATTCATGTAATTATTAATTAATTGAAACTTTCTTTTCTAGAAAAGAAGTAATGAATCTGAGTATACTTTAAAAACATGTTGTTTTATGTATTACTTTTAGTCAACATGGTTTATAAAGTTTTAAATTTATTGGTAAAAGATTACTTTTCCATAAAAAAATTGCATCTCGGCTTGAAATTAATCTTCTAAAGGAAAAGAGATGGATTATTTTGCAAAATTTAATCCTCTTAAATATTCCAGTTACAAGAGTAGTTTTATTTCTTGTGATGCTTCTCACTGAGAAAGATATTCCCAAAAGGAGTAGAAAATCTATTCGTATTTGTCTGGGAAATATTTTTTATGCAATTGATTGCAAATTAAGAATTTTATTTTATTTTTTTTAAATTTCCCGACTATAGTTTTTACAGATTATAAATATTTTTGAATAAAAAATTAAGGAATTACAGTTATCAACACTTTCATAAAAAAATTCTCGAGTGGTTCTTTGTCAAAAGTAGATCTAACTTTTAAAATGTATATTGCATTTTTTTCACGTAACATCTCTATATGTCTGTTTACTTTGCTGGTATAATTTTTAAACCTAAAAAATCGAGTAAAGCCAACATCTGAAAGAAATCTGGACACGAATAACCTCTTGTTATTGTCAATAAAAAATGGTATCTTTAGAATCCTGGATTTTGATCAAAACCCTTGTGTGGTTGGAATTGATCATAAGGGATTTGAGGGAACTTTTGGAATGTATAAAAAGTCGAATTGAATAATACATAAAGTGAATTTTTTTCTGCTCCTCGGTTATATTGAAGTTGTGGCATTTTGATGCAAGCCCTGTAATCGACTTTCTGGAAGACACGAAGAAAGAGTGATATCTTCTGCTAGCGGATCGGATATTTCCGAGCTGTGCACGTTTTCTCGATCTTCTTAGAAATCGTCCCAAGAATTCAATCCCAAAAACGACTGACGTCCTTGAGCGTTAGCTAGTTGCGCGGAAACATGGATAGAGAATTTCCTGCAGTGTCTACGTATCTAGTACGTAGACGTAGCCCAAGTTGTCCGGGATCCGACCCGAAAGATTGGCCGACATACCAGGTCAGGGGTTTTAGTGTCACAGGTCAAATTCCACATCGCTTCCTGAAAACGTTCTTCGACTTTCTTCCGGTCGTTCCGCCATCCCGGCGATAAGTATCCGAAAGGTTTTCTACCCTTTTCTCTTCCGTTACTGTCTCTCTCCCTCATCCTCGCTAGAGTTGAACTACCCTTCTCAATAAACGGAAATGTGATCACTGGGCGCAGGGCCACGAGAAAAGACGCATGAATAAAATTCGAATTGGGACATATTCCTAAGTACGTACCGTTTTCGGCCGATTATACTAAAACGATCGGATTTCTATAAAACGGATTTTGCATCCGGAAATGCAGAGAAACACATTCGTGCGGTTAGCACATTCATTAGTCTCTCAGTTTCTCCACGTCTCGTATTACTTTCCCAGCTCTCGCTACATTGATTTTCGCCATTTTGCCAGTTCATGTTTCTGATTGCTCATGCCACAACCAAAAAGCCCTCGAATTTTCTGCGTCATCAGATATTCAATTTCAAACCGTGCAAGATCCTTTTTCTTTTTAATTTGAAATTCATTTCTCAAAAATCCGAGCAGCTAAACTTTATTTATGGGTTATTTTCAGATAGTTTAAGGTTTCTACTACAGTGAAGATATTTTCATTGTATTTTTAAGATGATAGATGTAGGTAATAAAAGAAAAAAGGAGCATTTTCTAGACAAAATAACAATAGTGGAATAAAAAATAATGGCCAAAGTTTTCTGAGTTAACAGTATTTTGGTCATTAGGGGGGGGGGGGCACGAATGATGGGGGACAAAGAATGATATACACTCATATTTTAAATAATAATAGTTTTCACAGAATTATTTTAAAAAGTTTTACGGAAGGAATTGTTAGTGACTAATAATGCCAGAAGTGTCAGAAAAAAACAACTGCGAAAAACTACATTTGTGCAAAATGAAAGGAGGGGGAATGTCACGAATTTTCTAAGTTACAAAATATGTTTTCTTACCTTTTAATATTTGTTATATACCAGGTTTTTATAGTATAGTACTTATTTCTCCATTGTACACTCCCTTAAGTTTTACAATACATGTATCCCTCACCATATAAACTTAAAATCCCTTATTAACATCACTTATTACAAAACTAATTACCAGGTCTTTATATTCATTTAGTGTTTCTATATTATTGATAGGCTAGAAACTTCTGTCATCTACAAACAACGAGAAATTCGCATTTTATTACTAAAATATATCTCGAAAACTTTAGTAGACACGAATGATATGAATTTCAGACACACATATTAAAGACCTAGAGATACGCCATTTTTATGATTTACTATTCAAGCAGATAATTATTACCGAATCAAGCTATTTTCAATTTTTAATTTAATTAATTAAAGGATTTTCAATAAATTTTAATATTTTACAGTCTAATAAGTATATAAAAAATATTACGAATGAATTTAAGACTTAGGATCTGAGGTTTATATCACGGACATGAAATCTTAAACTATGTGAAAATGACGCTTAGGGTGGAATTCGGAGGCTATAATTTTTTAATAGATGCTGTCTTGTTATTTTATAGTAGCGAAAGTTTCAAATTTCATCACCTTTTTCACTACACACTATTTTATAAGTATTATCATGTGATAAGTTTTTTTTCTGGACTTGCATTGTAACAAATCGGACTTTTTGTAAGTTTTATTTTAAAGCATCCTTGCAGCTGAAAGAGTTATAAATATTTTAAGACTATATTTTATCGACGGTGTAAACCCTTTTTTTAACGTCCTCTTTAACTATATATTTTTAAACAGAATCTTCTGATTGTTCTTTTACGGACTTTTAATGGAGTAATGAATTATAAATTTCTGCATGGTGTGACAAATAAGTTTGATCCCTTTGAAGCAATTTCTTTGAGGTTGTTTGAAGAAAAGTTCCAAACACAAAAAGCAATAGAAAAAGCAAATAGAAAAATCGATTGTCCCTGATGTTCTTCTTTTATAGTTGGGTTTAAAAGCATTCTCTCTAATGTGATCAGAGAGCAAATGCTGAAGATGCATAAAAGAATGCACCACTCTCGCGAGTACGTGATCCTTGAGGAGTAGATAATATCAGATATATCCAAATTCACGCAATTGAAAATTTCACAGTAATTAGTCTATTATATGACAGTTTCCATGAACAACTTCAGTAAATTCACAGTGGTAAATGTTAAATTATGTATTTATTAATTAACTAAAGTATTCATATCACAACAGCCATAATATATTACTTTGGTTTGAAATTGATAACATAATTAGTATTAAATTTGTAAATATTATTAATATCACATTATGGTTTAAATTAATCAACATTGAAAACAAGAATATTGCACATGAATTTGTATAAAAGAATATAGAAGTGGGCAAACAATTTCAAGAATTTTAATTAAAAATATGCATGAATAGATATTATATCCGATATAGAAATTTATATGCGCATTTGAATGAAACTTACTTTGTTGAAAGTCAATAAATCCAATTACTGTGGATATCAGAATATCAGAAATGCCAGGACAAAAACTATTAGAGGATAATCTTGAGTATTTTAAATTTAAAATATTCATAGCTTTCATGCGATCGCACGTTCCGGCTTCATTTCTTGGAAGGGAAATATTGAAAATGGATATTGCCAATAGTATAAAGCAGAGAAAGTCTCGATAACAGGCTCAGGGCAAGACGCAGTCTCGAAGGCGGAAACATTTCATGCAATTTACTTCATTACATTTGCAGCGCAGTAGTTATACTCTGAAGAATTCACAAATTAACGATCATTGGCGAAAATTGGAAAGAATTGAATCTTAGCAGCAATTACGATCATCTTATTGGTGAAATATAGAATTTTTAAATCACTGAATTTTTAATTATTATATGTGAGCGGGACAGTAAAAAGGGACCTATCGTCCGAAAACAAGTTTTCGAGAAAACGGTTGTTAAAGTTAACAAGTCGATACTGATGCTCTTGCGAGTTGCTACGGCTTAAAACTCGTTACTCGGGGGTTTTCGGGGTCGCTGATTACAAATCTGGCATTATATTTTTAAATTTAAAAATGGCGGATCCAATATGGCGGACGAGGTTTGGAAAAATTCGCCGAATTTGCTTGAATCTTGTTACCCGTGGGTTTTTAGGGTCGCTGATCATGAATCTGAAGTCAGTTTTCAAAAATTAAAAATGACTGATCCAATATGGCGGACTATTTTTTAAGTTTATCAGATCTGCTCGAAAGTCTTTACCCTTGTATTTTCGGGATCGCTGATTACGAATCCGATGTCAGTTTTTCAAAATTCAAAATAACTTAACAAGGAAAAGAAAAAATGATAAACCAGATCCAGAAGTGAAATTGAAGAAAACACGTAAGAAGCAGAATTGATTATAAAAAAACAAAGTTTTTAAACTTTTTGTATCTAATGACGTTTTTTATGTCTTGTAAAATAAATAATGCAGTTAAAAATATACAGTTTGTTTTATTAAAAAGAGCGTACTTTTTTCTATCAGGATCGACAAAAAAGTGAAAATCGATTTTTTCGAACGATAGGTCCCTTTTAACTGTCCCGGTCACATATTCAATATAGGTGATACAATCAACTGATTTGCTTGACTAATTGATTGAATTAACAAAACTGACTGACTGATTTTATTTCCTGATTATCTTGACTAAATGTATATATAATAATCATATATACATTTAGCCAAATAATTAATTAATAAAATAAAATCAATTGATATTATTTGACTAATTAACCCTGCGTGTGTATACTGAGTCTTTAAAGGAACAGTCGAAATTTCAAACTTAAATTTCTCTCTGCATTTTTGACTATACTTCAATTTTTATTAACAACGGTTTTAAACTTTTGACTTTGGCAACTTCTGCGCCATATAGTGGACACTTCGAGAAGTAACCATGAATTTTTTCAGATATTTTGAAAGTCTAGAAAACTTTGAAAACCCGACTGTTCCCTAAAAGACACAGTTTATACACCGTGTCTCGAAAAATTAGTGTACATTCGGAGGGTTAAATTTACCTCCTGACTAACTTGATTAAATTAAATGAAGTGACCCAATTGATTGTCTTAACGGACTGATTAAATTTATTACCAAATTTACTTGACTTAAGGGAATGACTGAAGCATTGTCTGTCAGATTAAAAATAGTCAAGTGACTGGTGTGATTGACTGACTTAACTTATTTGATTAACCCCTTTAATTGAATGACTTTTCCACTTGACTGATTGATGACTTGATTTAACTGCATGACAGACTAGATTCGTTGAATGATCTAACTGACTTGAATTTCCAACTCAGTGACTTGACCGAATTTATTTAATGATTTGCATGTGTACATTATTTACTTTATTAACAAACTGATCTGACTGGCTTGAACGATGGACTGACTTGCCTATTTATCTTGAGTAAAATTGCTATTTGAATGAGTACCTTGATGACTAAATTGACTTAATTTATTCTTTTGCTTATGATTGATTATTTATGATTAATGTTACTGTCTTACTGAACTAAATCTCTTGAATGAAGGACATATTGGACAGTTTTCTCGTTTACAAATTCTAACTCTTCTTTAATTCTGTTTGACTGAGAAACTCTTTGAAAAAATAACTGAATGACTGTTTTAATTAATTTGACTTTTTGCTTGGACTAAATTTACTATAACTTGAGTTATTTTGACATTCTGAATGACTTGACTTACTAACTGACGTGATAAAAATGATAGAATCTACAAACAAACTGAATTGCTTGACTTTAGTAGTTTGACTTGATTAACTTTACTCCACAACTGACCTGACTCACTTGAATAACTGCCTTGATTGACTTAACTTACAACCAAATTTGTTAAAGTGATTGAAATTAAATTTCGATAATTACTTTTGATTGACTAACAATAAGTCTTTTTTATGCCCGATTGACTTGATGATAAGTACTCTTCATAAATCATGTCCCATAGTGAAGTAAACAAAGATCATTAACGATTGAGCAACATACGGTATACTCAGAAAAAAATTTGTTTCAATCAAACAAAAAAATTTGTTTGATATTATATTATTGAAAGAAACAAATTTTTTGTTTCAACTAACTAAATATATATTTCATTTGAATTAATGAAAAATAACTATCTTATTAATTGAAACAAATAATTTATTTGGTACAATTTGTTTGACTTAAGTGAAGGATTTGCTCGAATTAAATCCATTTGAGTTTATTCAAATATTTGTTTGATTTAAACAAAAATTATAATTCGCATACAATAGTTTCTTAGAAAAACGCTAATAGCGCAGAAGGAGCTTTCTCACAATAAAGACTACAATCATACTGAATATAAAGGCGACTGAAACATGTTACAGTACTGCTGTTACGCATCCTGCGCATCCCAACAGGTAGTCTAAAAAAGTACTATCTTACACTTAACACTTCTTAAACACAAAATTGAAAATTTTTTAAAATTATTTATATAATTGAATAAAGTTTATAAAATAAAATCTTTACTTCATTTAAAACAAAAAATGTTTAAAGCAAACAAAAACTTTATTTAATTTAAACAAAAGATTTATTCGATCTAAATAAAAATGTATTCAAATCAAATAAATAAAGACAAATAAAGAATTTGTTTGAATCAAACAAACATTTGTTTGACCCGATATCAACAAAAAATTTTGTTTGAATCAAACAAATATTTTTCTGAGTGTATGAAGAATTGAAGAGGTTCTCGAAAAGCAAAGCTCGTGGTTTGCGTCTTAATTAAGAGAAACTTTCATCATTTAGCAACATCTAACGGAGTGAAAAGAGATCTAATGGGAGCTATTCCCGCACGCTGCCAACCAAGCGTGATTAAGGTATGCTTGGATCTTCGTAATTGAATAATTCTGGTGGCGGATAATAATTCGTAGTGCCTTCGTGCTCTCGGAGCAAGTAGGACTCGTAATTGAGGTGGTTGTACGCCCGGAAAGCGTAGAAACTGGAGTAAGCACTCTAGTATTACGCGCGATCCTAGACGGTTGGTGCCAGAATGAAAGACGCTGTTTATACGAATGCCGTGATAACCGACGACCAACGTCCGTTATCACGAAGGCGGTGACAACGAGGGCGACTTTATTAAAAAATTCAAGGAAAAGCTATTCACTGCAAGCGGACACTGGCCTATGATACCGTGACGGCGATTGCACCTCGACAGAATAAGAGATATTTTTAATAAAACCACTATCACACCCTCTTCCACGCTCAAATCTCATTCTCCCCTTGCCCCTGTGGCAGCTCAACCATGCGATCTGAATGCGCGAAAGCCGATTCGAGATTCGCACCGCATACAAATTCAGTCAGTTCTCACGCAGGCGACAGTAAAAGAGAGAAAATGAGGGAGTCTTGGATGTGACAAGACAAAAAGCAAACTTCTTTTGCGCATCAAAAAATACCCAGTATTTTGTCATACAGAAAAAAATTATTTCTTTCGTCGAATCCTCGTATGTTCGGCGTTAAATTATTGCTGAAAATATTCCTTAAGAGACTGAATCGCCATTTAGAGGATTTTGCCTGAGCCTCTTAGGGGAAGCTAAATCAGTATTTTATTTTTAGGGAGGGTCATGGGGACTGGATTGCAGAACGACCTGGATAATACGTGAAAATGTCTATATTTTCATTAAACGAATAGTTCTAATTTGTTGTAAGTAGTATTTTTAAAAACGGATTGTGTAATAATACAATTCACCAATTACTTAACGCTATTGAATTACAAAATTTCCTAGATAAGTTTTCGACATGACGTAACTTTTCATCTCTGATAATGTCGTAATTATTTTTACTTACATAGGTTTCTTTTAAAAATTGGAGAGAGTGAATTCGACTGCTTTAGATTTAATTTTAACCGATTAAGATTTGGAGGGTGAATAACTTGTGTTAGTTGAGATCTGATAGTAGAAGTGATTTTTGGTGGCCTGCATTTTATGTGAGTGAAATGCTGCCAACCAAAAATTAATACTAAATAGATAAGAATAATGCCTATTTTATTCAGATTTTTTGAGAAACGCTAAATTTAATATATTTTTCTCAATATAATTAAAACGAATAACTGTTTGAATGAAAAGTAGTGTTGGATTGCTATTTAACTAATTTCAGAATTAGACTGAGATTTAATTTTAACTGATTGAGATTTAGAGGGTGAATAATTCATGTTAGGTTAGATCTGATCTAATTTTCTTCAGGTGGTCTGTACTTTATATTTCTCAAATGCTGCCAACCAAAAATTAATAGTAAATAGATAAATTTAGAAAAATAAAATAAATAAAGTAATAAAAATAAATAATAATAAATAAATTTGCCTATTTTATACAGATTTTATTTGCCTGAACGAAAAATAGTGTTGGATTATTATTTAATTAATTTCAGGTTTAATACTGTTTGATTAGTGTAATATATGAAGTTGTGCATGATTATCCAGGTATCAATATCATTCGTATTGTTTAAACGAATATTTTATCTTCAATTCAGTACGTAATCCTTTTTATTTTTTCAGTGAAATGTATTAAGTATTATGAAATAAAAACTTTTTTTATCCAGATCGCATGAATCACCCCTATATTACTTTATTTCCTGCTTGAAAGCATTGTATATTATTCCTGAGGTTGATAATTTTCTGTTCTACTCTGCTTGCTGCTTGCATGTATCAAAATGTCTTATTATATTGGTTTAAACTTAGTTAAAGTATATTTATTATACTTAAGTATGAATTGTAATTTTTTAACTGATATTAGAGTAAGGAAATATTTGGAAGCAATATAAGTAGAGAGAGGGGGGGATTGAAAAGTAAACGTGACCCTCAATTTAGTAACGTAAGGCTTGAAAGACCCAAATAATTTCCCTTTAGATTGACTTTATTCAACTTTATAACGAACTTAATAATGAAAAGTTCTTAGGTATACAATTTTCATTTCTTTACCTTATAGGGCCACGACTAGCAGATACGAGAAAGCCCTCAAAGGGTTTAATCAGATTTGAAACTTGCTTGATACCCTATTTGAAACTTGATGAGTTAATCTTGGTTCCAATTAGGGTTCAGCACATCAGTGATCGAGATGCCACATTTAAGCTCACGCAGCTTAAAGTATGAATCTTTCATTACGTTTCTTGGTTTAGAAAAGCAGCCTTCTTCATTTAAATCCATAACTCAAATAAGAGCATTACTATTTGAATAAGAAGTTTACAACACGAGTAGGTGTTCTTAAAGTTTTTGATGTTTCTTGAAACTCTTACAAGTCGCAGCATAAACAGAAAAAAAATTGTGTTGAGAGATTTCAGTACCTTAATCTAGTCTCTTAACTTTCAGTTCTTACTTCACACCAGTCCTTTTTTAGAGATTTTTTTTTAATGTGAAGACGGATCTTGAAGAACGTGTAGCTTTTCAACAGATTATCTCGGTTTACTGAAAATTTGAAGCTTTTTGTAGAAAAGCTCAATGAGGCCTTAAGTGCAAGATTCAAGAGGACAGAGATTTAACGGATCGACGTCCAAAGGCTAACGTGATTCAATGACACCTTCGTTTCTTTCCTACAGTGGGATCTAAACGAAGTCTACCTTATTCGTATAGAGTTAACAAAGTTGCGCAATCGGTCGTGAGAACCATTCAAGCGAGTCTAAAGACAGGTTCACAAGACTAGAGACCTCCAGGGTTGGAATTGATTTTCGTTCGGAGAAAATCACACAATTTTATATACTTTTGTTTTCTCAGAATAGGGCTTTCAGTTATAAAGAAATATCGAATCTGTTAACAAATGTTCGAACGATCGGTTTACCAATATGGTAGTTTTTAGTAAGTTTTATAGGAATTTCGAGAAAAAATAAAATTGTAATTAAGAAATTATGTACCTATATATATTACTTGTATATTTATATATAAATATTTTTTAACCGATGATATGGTTAAATTTCTTTTACGTCCGAGATAATAATTAATAAGGTACAAACATCATAGATGTTTATGATGGATAAAACAACGACGTCATTCGGACCAATATATTGATGTTAATATCCCAAAGTTTCGAAATCTGTACGATTTCCTCTTTAGAGGACCATCTATACAATGAAATCAAACAATATGGCAAGAAAAGCAACTTAAAAAACAGTTACCTGCTGAAATAGTTTTCATAAAAAAGGAAGGTGATAATTGTTTGAATAAAATCACAGGTTAAGGAAATTATAATGAATCGTACAACATGATATTAGATTTATTATGTCAAAAAAATTTTGTTTGCACTTGATCTCTGAACTCTTATTGATATATCATTGTTACTCTCCTGATTAGATTATATAAGTTAGATACTCTCGCGACATGAATTTTCAAACAAACTATACTGGTTGTGTTGTGTTGAGAGCGGAGCGTTTTTGCTCTTGCTCTCACGCTTTTTGTTTTATGTTTTCTGTTTGTTGTTGTTTTACTTTAGTTTTTAATATTCAAAATCTCACACATTTTCACATTTATCACCATCGATTCTACTTTTACAGTTTTGAAACGAGGTAAATATAATGGATTTCCTTTTGATTTCTGAAAATTTAACCTCCAAATAAATTCCAGTTTGGTTTGTTTTAGAATACAAGCCCGACAACTGCGTTTCCATGTTATACATGACTTCAACTCAATTAGGTAAGACAATCTAACTGTATTTTTTTATTTGTAATACTTTACGACTGTTTTTTAAGTTCCTTTTCTTGCTATATTGTTTGATTTCAATGTATAGATGGTTCCCTGAATCATACAGATTTCGAAATATTAACATGAAGAAATTTTACCGAATTACGTCGTTGTTTTATCCATCATAAACATTTATGATGTTTTTTACCTATATATTTTTATATTAAATGGCCCAAAAAAATTTTTTTTGAAAAGTCGAAACAATTTTCGATTTTTGAAAAATTTAGGACAAATAATGAAGTTTGCCCCTTGGGAGAATTACATTGGGTGATTCTAAGTTCTGTTTCAAAAATATTGAATTTTAAAACATGTGAAAAGTCGAAAAATAGTCTTCTTTAAAGCAATTTATATATATATATA
>JBAGKK010020724.1:0-30190 GCA_037177015.1 Euceroptres primus | reverse complement strand
CACTCGCTTCGCTCGTGCGAAAAACGTCTCGTGCGCTAAATAATCACCTCTCAAACACGTATCGAAATGTACTATTTTTCCACGCAAAAAGAATGAAATCTGTCCATTTGTTTCTTGAATGCATTAAAAATTATTTATAATGAAACTAATTGTTGAAATTCAACAAAACTTTGTTTTCGACTAATTCTAATCAGCCAAGTAATTATATATTAGTCGAAAAAGAATGTTTTCTGTGAAAAAGCGATCAAAATGGTTATTTTGTTTATCCAATTTATTTATAACAAATGAGATAGTTGTTAATAGTGATGCATTCAAGCGAGATCTCGTCTTTTAAGATCTTGTCTCGACGTTACCTTGTCATTATCAAGAATCTTGAAAAAATTATTGAATGGAACTAACCTATATGTTACCGTGGTTACCTAAACATTTTCACCCAACTTCATGTTATGAAAAGCAAGACTTCTCGAAAAAAAACGTAAAAAACATTTGACTGTTCAAAAATCTTGGTTAAAAATATTCTCGAAATTTCGAGCTATATCAAGCAAGATCAATATTTTCTTGTCTTGAGGTGCATCACTAGTTGTTAGTGCTAAATTCTTATACTCAGACATCACATAGAGAACATTTTGTAAATTTCTATTGGAAATAAAAAATTTTGTAATGGAGGAAATACGGAATCTACTTATTTGTTTATGAAATTTTTTCATAACAATATTCATTGATGATTGCTAACTGATATATCCAATCAATTATCATTTTCGTAATAATAAAACTCATTTACACACAAAAAAAAAGTTTAAAAAGTGAATGTTACATTTGTTCACTTAATCTGTTTATAAAAAATGAACTGTGTAATAACTGTGTTATTTGCTTTTTGTAAATGTCCAATTAAAGATTCAATTTGTTCCCGGATAAATTTATGTGCTAGGCGCTGAGAGTTTTTTTTCTCTTTGTCACTTTACTTGAATAAAAATAATATAAACAAATATCGCTTCGTAGGTCTCTTAAGAATTTAATTAGCTTTAAGTTAAAAAGAAGAATTTCAAATGGGTTGAAAATTGAAGGCTCTAGAGGGTTTTGAACAGTAAATTCCAGATCCGGACCACTGTGCGCTGTGATCCCTGCATTTTGTTCCTACTTTGTGAAATTCATTTAAACTCTTGAATACTTTCACAAATAAAACAAATCCAACTTTTAAAAAGCAGTTTATGAATAATTCAAGCAGGAATTTAAATACTCGTTCGTGTTAAAAGTCGAGCCCTGAAAGGTATTTTCGGTGGGTCTTGTTTCTTGTAGGTACAGGGTTCATATTTTCTTCTTGCTGAGCGCGAATTAAATTGCGAGCACATCGGAGATATTTCTTCATTGCAAGGACGAATCATCTTAAATAATCCCGTTACATCCTCTCGGTTTGGAGCATTACATACACACTCGCAGGTCACTGCAAAGTGGCAAGAGTTGTTAGAGTTCACAGGCAAAGGCTTGACGGACGTTTATTATTATTTTATTCTCGCGCGTATGGTCCGTCGTGTGGAGTAATACACGAGACAATGAGACGCGTGACAGGCGTATAAATAATGTCAATTTATCCTCGACCACAAGATACTCATCGTAGGAAGTTGGCAGGGAGGACACCACGGGATACTTGAAGCTTGGGCCAGTACCAAGTGAGAGCAAAATGCTCGGGGCCTTACGATGCCTGACGTGTCGTTAGGCCCCAAGATTATCGTCGAATACACGTATCGTTCGGCCTCCCGCGTGCTTAACAGAAATGAAACTTTCGTACATTATTGCCCGCTTGTTCAGACGGACGATCCCTATCTCAAAGACGCTCATTAATCCACCAACAAAATTGGAATATGTATAGAGGTGTTTCTGACACTTAGGCACAGCCTCAAGCCAATTAGAGAATTGGATAGAAAATTTGTACGTCTAGATTTTTTTCATTATGAATGGAAAATACGATTCGTTGTAACGATTGCTTTATTGAATTTTGATTCGCTGGACGATTTGTTTATAGTTTCTTATGGGTGGTAAAGCAGCTATCAAATAACGATAACTGTTGTGTGGTCATAAAATTTGGTTTTGAATAGTTTTTACGAGGAGGTAAGTTTTTGATCTCTTCAGCTATGATTTTTTATCTCTTGTGGAACTTTATAAGCTTGTGGGATTAGGGTTACTGAGTAAAAAAAAAGTAAATAGTGAGAGGAGTGAAAGTAGGTTTGATTTCAACAATAGCCGCTTTTTAATCTTACTTGCGATTTGATAAATTATGCCCATCAATCTTTTTGGAGTTCTTATTGAATCAAGAAAGTTGGCGTGGGAGATTATTAGAAGTCAAGACTTTCATTAGGATATTTCAATTAGAATGATGACTTCCTTAGACATTAAGAGTTTAGTATTTTGTTCAATATGATTTTTGTTTCGATCCAGGAAATGAGTTTCTTTAAATTTTCTAAAATCTAAAATTTAGCACGAAAGTTTTGGTTTCTTAGTTGAAATTATTTCAATAAAAACTTCTTACCTTCAGAATCAAGGTAGTAAAATACACTCGTCAAAGATCCTCACTCGGATCCTCACCTGAAACAAGTGAAAAAACAATAAATTAAATAATAGTTAACAAAAAATTGTGTTAAGTTGTTTTGGCTTATTTATAAAACTTCTTCAACTGAACGAAGTCTTCTCTTTAAAACTGAACAGTTTTATTTTCGTTTACGTCAAATTTGTCACATCTTGAACTCGAAAGTGACATCGTGAGAAAAGTAGAAATCTTTTTGTTTTATCTACAGATCGACGTGGTCCTCAATCATTAGAATAAGCGAATGGACATTTGGATATTAATAGATGTTAATTTAATTCTCAAGGAGTATTCTTGAGGATCCGGGTACCAACAAATCATGCGAGTGGTCACTGGTCAATATTTTTTGACTTCACAATGAGGAGAGGGCCTAAAGCCTTACAGACAGGGAAGCTATGGTCAACATCAGTTTTCAGTGTTTTGAATTTGAATTTTCGAACAAGCGCGGTACTATCCTTGATCTCACATGGACGATGATCGATAAGCTAACGTCCAGACTTCTCAAATCGGCCATCGAATATTTCTCGCTGTTATCCTCTCAAGCGTTTTTAGACTCACTTAGTTCACAACCAATCGTGTTTTGACAGAGCTTATTCGACGTGCCACGCATCCTAATCGGGTTTGGAACTCGTCTTCGACATTCAGGTAGTGACTGAGCCAAGTCCTGTTTTTCCATGCTTCACATAAGAAACAGTCGAAAAAAACGTGTAAAACACAGAAACATTAATGAACAAATTCCTCTGACAACTCTATTGAAACTATTTATTTTCAAGGCTTAAAAATTACTGTATTAAATAAACTGAACATATAAGGTACATGATTGGAATTGAAGAATTCAATGTTAATTTATTTTAATATAAAAAATATAAGTTTAATAGAAAAAAATATTTACTGTATTCAAAAACTTATTTTCTTTGATTGAATGATTCAGCTGACAGGATTCTAATAAAGGAATATAAAAGATCCTATATGGTGTCAATTAAAAAGCAGGTTGGATTAAAAAATAATATTGGTACAGGCGTTTCGCCTTTTCACACTATTATTCTTTTTATTTCCGTTAAGGGCTGAAATCTCATCGCTAGAAAAATTCGTAATCCGCTTTTGAGGACTTTCTTTATCCCCGAAATACTTTTTGACGCGTCGAGCCAGCTTAACCACCTGGAAGACGAGGGTAGAGAGAACACTGGTAGACTGGCGTTGCCCATTTTGAGATTCGGTTATAAAATCCTCGAGATGTTTCGAGCGCCCTTGTATTAGATCTCCAGACATTGTTTCCTAAATCCCTGTCAGTAAAATAAACATTCTGGACCACCAAAGTCCTGATGACAAGCAAGATGTGAGGCACATAATAGTTACATAAAAAAAGAGCCTTTTACCCTCTCATTCTGTTCTCCTGACCCAGAAAAAAAGTTAAACCGATAATAGGATTTTTTTGGTCAATGATGTCACTTCAGTAGATGCTGAAAAATTTTGCTCCTCGTTGTAGTCTCTTTGAGTCTTATTAAGAAATTAATCAATTAGTAATAATAAGATTTATTTATCTCAAGTTAATAATCTACGTAGTCGTTTACGGTCCAAATCACTTTATTTGATATAAGAGAAACAATGTCTGCGTTTCGTACACTGGTGTGTGCACTTTTTCAGGGCTGAAATTTACATAATTTACAGCTATATTTTCGTTTTTTGATAAATATTAAAATTATTTGTCACTTTTATAAAAAAAAATTGGTATTGGTAGATTCGGGTAGATTATTAACTTGAGAAAATTTTAACGGTCGAAGAAACATCGATTTTTTTCAAAAATTTATTTATTTAAATTCAATATTCAATTTAATTTATTCAAATATACATAAATGTATTTAAATGCATATAAATGAGGTTTTTTAATTCGTGAAAAATAATGACATGTTTTCTAGGGATGATTCCTAAAAAGTAATGCAATGGTTCCTGAAAAGATGAGTTATAACGACTGATTTTAAGTTTAAGAACTTCTCAGGGCTTGAAACTGGAAATGAGGGAAACTGTATAGAAAAAGTTCAACAAAAGCATCCACCCAAGTATTTCGACAAGCGGCCCTTGCTGCATACGAAAACGGTGAGATAGAGTGTGGAATAATAATTTTTATGGTGTATATATGTAGGCAAAGACCATGAGAATTGTGGGAGTGAGCGAGAGGCATGGAAGGGGTCAGGCTCGATATTTGCATAAAAATACAGAAGCTCTCGTTTCCACATTTTCATTCCGGAGAGAGATTTTAACATAGTATAGTTCCTGTATTGTATATTGCAAAAAGCAATCTCTTGATTATACAACATTTATAAAAAGAGATCAGGGTACGAATTGTATATTAGTGTGGGCCGATAAAACTCAAAATAATCCGATTCAATGAGCAAAGAACCGACAAAAAGCTTCTTCACGTGATTACGAGAAACTACAAAAATAAAACAATATTCCTTTTACGATTAAAAATTTGAAAACTTTGAATTGTTTTACTTTTTTCTCTGTATCAACCAAAATTAAAAAAGAAATGTATTTCGAAAAATGAAAAATAAGTGAAAACGGTAAGTAATTTTTAAAAAAAATTGTACTTTCTTGGGATGTCACGAAAAAGACTTTAGTTTCTGTGCTCATTAAATCCGATGATTTTGAGATTTTTCGGTCCACTCGAAATCACTTGAAAATACCTTTTAAAATAGAAACCAAAAAGGAAATGTTTATTCTTACTATATACAAATTTTGACATTGAAATAGAGATTTTACTAATGAATAATGTATCAACAATTAAAGGCAAAGAAAAACATTAAACATTAATTATGATTATCAGGGTGCCCATTTAAATTCTACTTATTTTTTTTTCAAAGGTCTCACCTCCTAAAATTAAAAATTTCAATAAAATAATAAACCCCTATTTTTTAAAAATAATTCTTTTTGTACCTCCGCAAGGAAATTAATTTGTAAATACGATAAAAATTTTTTTTCTTAAAATGAAAAAATAGACGTTAATTTTTTTGGTTTAAGGAAAACTATTAGACAGAAAGATCTGAGAAATATTTTAAAGTGGCGCTTATGGGGTACCAAAATAATCGAAATTTTGAAGGATGTAATAGCCTTATCCCTTAAGATTTTTCCTTATCAGAAAAAAATAACATCCCATTTTTTTGTTTTTTACAAAAAACATACTTTAGAGGTCGGTTAAGGCGCATGAAGAGAAAAAAACTACTTTTTCTCCATTTTCTCTAAAACTGTTGGTTTTAGCGAAAAAATCTACGGGAAAAAGATGTTTGTTTTTTCAGCGAATATTTTTTGTTTATACCTTTTTGTCCCAGAGTTATTTTGGATGCAGTAAATCACTTAACCTGGAGAAAAAGGCTTTTTTTACCATTTTTGTCTGAAATTATTGATGAAGGTGTGAAATTAAATTACAAGGAAGGTGAATTTACTTAAAATGAACAACTTTTGTTTCAAATATTATATATTAAAACTATTCATTTAGTAAAATCAATAGTTTTATAGTTTCTTTTAAGGAATACGTATTATTTTATACATTTGGTGGAACTTTTTTTATAGAAACATTATTTATTATAAATTCTTTTAAGCTAGTAAATTATCATAGTTTTTATGCTTTTATTACATTTTTGATATCGAAATAAGTTTAATCTAATTTCAATCCCTTGACAAAAGTGGACTTTTTTGAATCATTAAATTTTTGGCGGTGTTGTTCGACGACTTGGACTTGTAGTACAGTTTTTGGTCCTCTTGATTCGAAAGGCTTGAGTTGAATAACAATAACACTGTAAATTTTCAAAAACCGCAGAACGGAGAAGTCACAGTCCGGGCTATGATTTTCTAACTCCATGAATTTAACATTTTTTACATTAAAAAAGAGCAAAAAATAATTGCAGTGACTTTCAATGCAAGCGTGGAGTTCAAAACAGTACTTACTACAAGTCGTCGAACAACACCGCCAAAAATTTAATGATCAAAAAATCAGATTAGTCTTATTTCGATATCAAGAATGTATTTTACCTTCTCCATTCAATATGCAAAAACAATGATAATTTATTAGCTAAAAAGAGTTTATGACAAATAATATTTCTATCAAAAAATTTCTAAATGAATAAAATTATACGTATTTCTTAAAAGAAACTATAAAACTTTTGATTTTACTAAATGAATAATTTTAATATGTAATATTTGAAACAAAAGTTGTACATTTTTTAATCTATTCACCTTCCATGTAATTTATTTTCACACCTTCATAAAAAATTTCAGAGAAAAATTGTAAAACAGTCTTTTTCCAAGCCTTTTTCTCCATGATTAAGTAATCTACTACCTCCAAAACGGTTCTGAAATAAAAAAGGTATAAACAAAAAATGTTCGCTGAAAAAAACAAACATCTTTTTTCCAGTATATTTTTTCGTTAAATCCAACAATTTTCGAGAAATGGGGAAAAAGTCGTTTTATTCTCTTCGTCCGCCTTGAGAAGCCTCTAAAATATATTTTTTATCAAAATAAAAAAATTAGATGTTATTTTTTATAAGGAAAAATCTTAGGGGATAAGCATATTAAATTCTTCAAAATTTAGATTATTTTGGTACCCCATCCAAATGGGATGTTTATTTTTTATGTATAAGGAAAAATCTTAGGGGATAAGGCTATTACATTCTTAAAAGTTTAGATTATTTTTAAAGCGCCACTTTAAAATATTTCTTAAGTCTTTCTGTCTAATAGTTTTTCTTAAACCAAGAAAATTACAGTTTATTTTTTCATTTCAAGAAACAAAATTTTTACCGTATTTATAAATTTAAGTTCCTTGCGAAGGTACAAAAACATTATTTTAAAAAAATAGGGGTTCATTATTTTGTTAAAATGTTTAATTTTAGGAGGTAAGACCTTTGAAAAAAGATAAGTAGAATTTAAATGGGCCCCCTAATGATTATCACTAATTACATAATTCGCAAAATTAATTAAGTATTCCTCTCTTAATGTGCGTGATACGTAATCTAGAGATTTCTGCTTAATGAATTGAACAGAAATTAATTATTATCAGCGTCATTTGAGAAATAAATTTTAATACCGAGCGCTAATGCGAGTGATTAAAAGTATATCTGTGTCGGCAATGATGCTTTTCTGTATAAAAAAGCGTCTGCGTTCGCGATTCGTAATCTCGATTCCCGTAGGACTATCGCGTGCGCGGTTCCGTGAATGTAATGGAGCTAAAAAATCGGTTGCTAGTGTTGTCAGAGAAAGCGGGAAAAATATATGAGCCAATCCGATACGAAGTTGCGCTTTGGGATACATCACGCGAATTTTTGTGCCGAGCTAACAGCCAACGTGTGGAGAAAAAAAAGTTAAAACAAACATTTTGCACCGATAGTTCATAATCTGCGGTCTGACGCGTTAATACGCGTTTTACAATAAAAACCCTTTTCATCTTTCTGAATTTTTGGTATCATATTTCTTGTGATGAACCTCGCCAAAGGTATTTAATGTTGTCGAGATGAGAGTGGTTTTAAAAAACCGTATCGTTGAGTTGAGATAAAAAATTGAAACTGCAGAGGCAACAGATAAAAGACAATTTGTGATCAAATGCAGATTTTATACAATTTATATATTTTAAATAATTTTTATATCTGAAAATTCGAGTTGGAATAATATAGGTTCTGAAATTAAGTCAAGTAAATTCTTCTTCTTAAATTATATTTCATGCTATCTAAACTTTTTTCCTCAAATCTCAATAATAAAGTTAGTAAAGTAAGAAAAGAAATGTGCGTGAGGAAAATCTCACGTGAATGGGACCTTTAGATAGTACTTGATTTATTTCACACGAAAGCATAACGAATGACTAACGTTGCTAGAATCTAATGGCAAAGGGTTAAAGTTTGAAAATTGATTTATGTGCTTGAATTCAACATGTGTGTACAGTACAGAACAAAATTTATTTTCCTCTTGAAACAGTAAGTAAAAATTCCTCAAATTCAGAAAACTGATTATTTACAAGAAATGTTATATTTATATCTTTTATTGACATCTAAAATTTTATTATTTTGTCAAAAATTTAATTGACTCTTTCATTTAATTATAACTTATCAACTCTGTCGAAGATAAAAGATTCAAATCTAGACAGTATTGAAATGTGTTTTTATTGAAAGAATGAATTAAAAGAAGATTGAAAAATGGATTTATTTTCTGAGCAAATATTAAATCTCCAGTGGATTGTAAGTTTATGTAGAATATAGATTTAGATATCAAGAATATTTGTTATTTAAACGACAGATTGTTGATTTTGGTAATTAAAGAAATAAATAAATGGTTGAGAAAAGTAGTACATAAATCAAAGAAATGAGATTATTCGGGTAGTAATTACATAAGTCAATCATTTGGACGTACAAGTGGCGAGCTTAGCGAGGGTTAAATTTTTCTTCGAACACCCTCTAATGAGTATGCACATGTGGCTATACAGGGGTTGTAACTGTCGCGTGTCCAACCATCGTAATTCAACGGGGTTGCTCGCTTCTGATCGCATGGTTTGCCACAAGCGCAGAGCGCTCACAAACCCAGACAGAATAGGAGAATAGCATAGGATCGATTTCTGAAACTGTTTGCTTTTAGATAGATTCACATGGACCACGATCAACCTCCGTTAGAATCCTCTGACAGGTTGGCCACAAACATCCCTTTTTTCCAATAGAACCCGAGTTTTAGTTTGGATTTGGACGATATTACACTTTCAGTCCGTGATAGTTTTCTTATATTTATTTGCCTCAATCCACTTCATTGGTCATCCTTTGAATTGACTGCAAACGAGTTTTGTTAGCTTGAAATCGTCTGACCATTTTTTGGTGAAATAATTGAAAATTTAAATCATCAAATTCATATTATATTGAAAATATGAAACATTATGGGTTATGATATCTGATTAGGTTTCATTTGAATAATTTTGTAAATTAGGTATAATTTTGAGATAAAATCGAGGTAAAATGTTTATAAAATTGATTAAAATAGAATTTCAGCTACATTGATTGTGTTGTGTCCAGATAATGAAATATTGAAACACCTTCTTGTGAAGTAGGGTAAACGTACCGGTGATCAGACAATGATGTTCGGACACCACTTTTGGAAGTTCATACATGAAAAAGTACTACATTTTACAAATTGTCAAAAAAAGGTGAGAAAATAAATGCCAATCTCTTTCATATGTCAAAACTTTTATAACATTAGAACAATTTTATCCAGAGAAATAAATATTCGTCCGACCACTGATACGTGTCCGGAGACCAGTGCACTTACCCTATTTCCTGATTAGAAAAAAAAAGAAATAGGCCTTGGAAAACTTAAGAAAATGGTATGGTCAAAATTTCCCATACTCCTCAAAAATCTCTCTTTTTAGCCAAAAAACCGTTTTTTGGAAGTGACTGTATATAATAATTCGTAACTCCACTATTTTTCAATCGATTTTGAATTTTTTTTGTTTGAAAGGAGAAAAACAGACCTTTTCAACCATGTATTGCATATTCTGTCCAAATAAAAAATTATAAAGATACAGTCGAAAAGATTCTGTATCTTTCCATTTTTTGCAAGTTCCTTCAACTTTGACAACGATTTAAGAATATTGTTTGATTTCCAGGATTTTTTCCCTCTTAATAGTTCGAAAGTCTGTAGCGAATTTTAAAATTTTCCGAATTTTCGAGATGAATTCCCATACAAAACTGAAGTGAAATTTTCACTCGTTGTTTATTGCAGAAGTATGTAGTTCCAATTGTAACAATATATAATCGTGAACACACGCAAAAAAAAGCACCAGAAGAAATATTTCAAAAGTGTTTCACGACATCACCAATTAGATTCAAGATTCATGACGCATGGCAAGGGGTGCAATACAGTAATTTCAGAAATACAAAAAAAATTTCAAAACTCAAAAATGTTTACTCGATCTTTTCCTTTTATGCAATTTATCGTCTGTTTCGCGTTTAAATGACCAGCAGTAGTCAGAGAGCATGTTGATGGAGCTCTTTCCTTGGAAACATTTTTCAATAGCTTCCATTTCTTGATGAAATCGTTCACCCTGCTCATCACTGAGTTGGCCAAGATTTTCTGGAAAGAAATCCAAATGTGAGTGCAAAAAGTGAATTTTACATAAGGAAATGAAACATTTCCAGGCTCGTTTTTCCACAGCATCCAATTTGCTTTCAAATTCATTGTCCCGCGTACACTTTTTGCACTCACATTTGGATTTGTTTCCGGAAAATCTTGGCCAACTCAGTGATGAGCAGGGCGAACGATTCCATCAATAAATGGAAGCTATTGACTATTGTACTATTGTACTATTAACAGTATATACTATTGTACTATTGTACTGTATTAACTATGTTACTGGTGGTCACTTAAACGCGAAACAGACGATAAATTGTATAAAAGGAAAAGATTCCTGATCGTTAGTATTAGATCTGTAAACAAAATGTTATTATTTGAACTACAGTTCTTTGAAAGTATTCAATCGATAAAATATTAAGTGTTGTTACCACTTGAAAATCGAATCATTCCCATAATGCTTTCACATGAGTGAATCATTTCAATTACGTCATGGAATATAAATCCCACTCGAGGGATTTAATTTTGGTGGTTTGAAAGCGCCTTGATAACATTGTGGATGGAATATGTCATCACGTGACATAATTCAACGTTATCGTTTCGTGACCACATCAGAGTGCTTCGGCTATTATTGTACCGCGACAGATTTTCGGTCACTCCAATTATCCGAAATGGACAAATATCAGGGAGTCACGCGAGGCTGGGTTTATTCGCGTATTCTCTATTGGTTAGAATAGGCCGTGAATTAAGAGGACAGTTGCCAGTTGGTCTAGGCGGGAGCAATTGCAAGCATACCGTATCCGACAAACGGCAATTTAACGTTGTCGACGTCTCGGTCGATAGTCGAGCGACCCTTTGACCGGCGACGTTAATGTAGGGCCAGCCCTTTATTTCCGGCTGTCACCCCATCCTCGAGATGGTCCCCGTCGAGCCCACCCATCGTTTCATGAGATGAACTAGATTACTGCTCGATGCCACGCCTCTTGCCCAAAGGATTTGATTACGAATTAATCGCGATGCTGGGGCCCTGCTGACAATACCAATAGGTTAAATTCATCCGCCGTTGAATTTATTGTCTTGTGCTATGGAATTTGACTTCCTCAAATGTTCTCTCTCTCTAAAATATACCCATTTGACAAGACAATCATCATCAAATCTTATTAACAAGCCAAGTTTCATTGGCTTGGAACATTTAGTAATTTTATTGTATGTTTAGTCTCGACCTTTTTTTTTATATTAAGTAGTGAAGCATCAGTCATGGAAATGAAGGTCAAAAGAAAAGATCCGATAATTCTTTTTGAAACGTTTCGGTCACTGTTTGGACCCTCATCAGTCAAAGAACCATTTATTAGATTTGTAAAAAACATACAAAGAAGGTAGAAAAATGTATAACAAAATGAAAAATAATAGATTTTAAAAGTTGACAATATTTCGTAAAAAACTCAAGAATAAAATAAGTAGAAGAAAGGTTGTCTCATAAAAAAGAGGCCCTCAATTTTAAATCTATATGTCGAGGAATAAGTATTTATAACAGTGAAAAAACGGAAGGTCAATAGGAAAAACAACATACCTGGTATAAATTAAAATACGAAGATGAAGTCAGCGGGAGTAAAAAATCCAAACGGAACGCAAAAGCATGATTCAACAAATGATGATTCACAAAATAGTTTTTTTTCTAAATATTAAGATAAAATAGATAAAATGATATATAACCATGGGCAATAGCCCGGCATCCCACAAGACAAGTGACTGACAACTGAAGGAGAATTACGAAAATTCAAACAAGAAAACAGAATGTGATGTATGGGTCGATAAAGGGTAGAATGGAATTTTATGAGTAGAAAATAATGAGTAGAATGGAAATTTAACGTGATGAATTTTTCACAATTGATTCAAATTTATAAGAGGTTTATAGACATCGGGAAATAAATTATTTTCATATCTAAGATTAACAGTATTGGGTACTTTAATAATAAAAAAGTTTTCAACTACTTTTCTGTAAGCTCTATTGTTCTTCATTGATAGAATCTCAAAATTATCAAAATCAAAGTTATGGCCAGTGTCAATATAGTGTTTAGTAAGAGCAGTATGATTAGCTTTATCAGGATCGGAAATAGTATACTTGTGTTCACGACCAAGTGCCTCCAGAAATCGACCAGTCTCACCTACATAAGAAGAGGGACAAACAGCACATTTGTATTTGAAAACAACTCTAGATATTTTCTTTTTGGGAAGTGGGTCTTTGAGATTGTTAAAAATTTTTGAGAAGCTCTTAGTAGGTTTGTAAATGATCTTGATTTTATGTTTCTTAAAGACTTGTTCAATTTTTTCCGATAAACCTTTTATGTATCGACAAACTGTGAAATCAGCATAAGAGAAAACTTTTTTATTTTTATTAGACTTAGAAAAAAATTCAATGTTATATAATCGATGAGTTTCTTTTTTTTAAACAGTTGTTAATTAAATCAGTTGGGAAACCATTATCTTTTAAGGTATCTCTGATTAAATTTATGGTTTTGGTTCTAAATTTTGGATCTGAAATTCTAAGGATTCTATAGAATAAACCTGTAACTAAACCAATTTTATGGCAATTAGGATGAAAAGAGATTTAGATAATATAATAATAATAATAATAATAATAATAATAATTTAGATAACGACCAGACCAAGTTTTCTTTTGATACCAATCAATTTTTACAAAACCTTCACATCTAAAAATAAGAGTGTCTAAAAAATTAATTTTTGAATTTTTTTCAACTTCTATGGTAAATTTAATATTGGAATCATAAGAATTGAAAATGTCAAGGAGTAGTTGGATTTTATCTTTAGGAACAGCTGTGATTGTGTCATCAACATAACGGAAGAAAACGGGAACTGAAAAAGAGAGATTTTTGAGACAATCAGATTCGAGTTTTTCCATAACTACATTGAATTGTGACATGTTGGAAGACATGTCGTATTTTTCATTGATCCTCTATATGAAATCGTTTATAATATTTCATTGGCTATGGGGTCTACTTTTTAATATCTACTTAGTTGTAAAATAAACTTTAAGGATCGACAAACGTTCCGGCCCGAGTAGGGGCCCTCTTCAGTGCCAAATAGTAATAATGGTCATGCAATTAAGAATCACTAAAATAATATAAACAAATAATAAAAATATGCGACGACTTATTCAGTCACTTGGGTCGAAACGTTTGCCGATCCTTAAAGTTTATTTTACAACTAAGTAGATATTAAGAAATAGACCCCATAGCCAATGAAATATTATCAACGATTTCATAACTACATTGGCAGATGCAGGTGAGAGGGGAAACCTCATAGCTAAGCCACTTTCTTATTTATAAGTGGAATCCCTAAATTTAAAAAAGGTGGAATTTAATCAAAGTTCAATACACTCTAAAAAATAATGAAGTGGAATGTCAATGAATTCAGAAATCTCAGGCTATCTTAAAACCGCACAGTTTAGAACCTCAGATGTAGGAATACTGTTAAAAACATGGAAACTACATCTAGAAAAACTAAGATGTAATCAGAATGGGAGTACATAATGAGAGTACAATGGGAATACATAACTTAATTCTTTGTACAAAAGATAAGCTATCTGTGACATGCGAATCGTTTTTCCAGTGACATTATTTAAAATTTTTGACAAAACAGCAGATAATATTATATTTATTATATGCAATAATATCGCATTATAATATTATTTCCCATTTGTGAAATAATTAATGTAACTTTTCTGTATGTTTAATAATGATTATTTGTTAAGAAAATTTGAGTGGAAAGTTTTCCTATTCCAAAACAGCACGCGCTCTGCGACACATGCACACCTTCGAGGCTCTAACAAGGATCTAATTAAGGGTATGTGACACATAATGATGTCACGAATTACTGACTTTAAATTTAATTTTGATTGTCTTTTAATATCTTTTGTTTATCTTATGATAAAAATAGTTATGACTAAGTTATGATTAGTGTGTCTTCACCTTCAGAAAAGATTATTGGTATTATTTTTAAAAAAGTTTGAAGGTATGGTTCTTTGCTACGATTCCGAGAAGGAAAATTTTTCTTTAAGAAATTGTGTGACCATTTTTTTCTTTTTGTCGAATTTTCCTTTGATACGTTACTTAGCGAATTTTTCAGTAATATTTGGTATACGATTTTCTGAGAATCTCCCTGATTGGGTCAATTCAACTTCTTGAATTTTTAAAGAAACCTAAATACAATTTTGAGTTCTCTTTCCGATTTGTTAAAATTCATCGAATTGTTTTGTTTAGATATCAAATGAAATTCGCGAAATTTATAATTATAATTATAATTTATAATTATAACGATAGAAATTTTATTTATGATTCTTATGTATTAGGTTATTGTTTCATTTTCTTCAAATTAACAAGTTTATACTTTTAGTCTCTGTATCTTGGTTGCCCAATCATAGTATTTACCAAGGGCATTTGTTCTGAATAAAAAGAAAAAAAAAATTTATTTAGGCTCTCCCTTTTTCTCGTATACTCTCCTCAATCAAAATTTGTTTAACTTCGTTTTTGATTTGAGTTTAACAATTCAACGTTCCCTACAATACTGTTGAGGCCCTCCTATCTGAATTTAGATTTTTCTAAAATTAGGTTTTCATTTAAATAAGTTCTTTTTCCTGTTTTTCTTGGAAAAACCGGACGAAAGATCTATCGTCACTAGATTAAAATTAAGATTTTAGATTTGTGTCGAATCATTGGTTCGTTTCCGGTGCACAAAGCCTTATTAATTTACTTATTTGAATTTTCTTAAATTAAATTTTTATATCCAAAAAAAGTTAGGTATTGTAAAAAAGTTAGGTATTATAATTGGCAATAGTTAACTAAATTTTCCTTCAAAATTCAGTATAATCACTTTTAATATTCCTTTTATAAATGATTCTACAAGTTCGAATTTTTACGATCTTTTTGTTTCAAGTTTAGACATTGTCAAAATCCAGAGGAAAATTGCTAGGATATTCTTGACGCAATAGTCATATTCTACGTTAACTTATGTTTAGAAAGAGCCCAAGAACACTTAGAAATAGCCATTATTTCAGCATTTATTTTTAAAAAATTTAAATGTTGAAATTTTGACTTTTTTCGCAATATCATCTGAAAAAATGGGCAAAAATACTTCAACTTGGGGTCATTGGACGCAGAATTTTGATATATTTCATGCTATTTTTAGAAAAAATTTTGATATGTATATTATCAAAATTATCTGGTTTTATGTAACTAACAAAAACCAGGTGGTCTCATAAATCTCACCGGTACTGTAGGATATACAGTAAAATCACACTAAGAAACAAAATTTTCTATAGAGTAACACCCTAAAGTTATAACAGCCCCGGGAGTTCATAATACTCCGGTTGACGGTGATTCTGTATAAAAAATAAAATCAATACCTTCTCATATGATGAGAATGTAAAGATATGTGGAAGGACTTTTATGTAAATCAGGCCTGCCAGTGATGTGCGAGATTTTAAAAACTTGGAAAGAATAACCATTTTTTCAGAAAAGTGACCAAGAATGACCAAAAGTGACCAACAAAATTTCGATTAGATTTCCGAATTATCAATTATGAAGTTGACGTATTTTTAAATTTTCAACAAATAAAATTTCCGAAATAAGTCTGCTGCAATTCTCCAGAATCTTACAAAGAATCCTCACCAATCTTCCGATTCCTGTTTAGGATCTAAAAAATACTCCATATACTTTCAAAATTTTTGGAACTCTCTAAAATTTTATAAAATCTCTCATGAAATCTTTTATAACTTTTGACAACCTTTTAGAATCGTCTAGAAGACCTATTTTAAATTTTCCAAATGCTTGTAAATTCGTTCAAACTTTGGAGATACTTCAAAATCCTTTAGAATCTTTTAGGTTTTTTTGAATTTTTTAGAATCTTCCAGAGGCTTCTTGATTTTTCAAAAATCTTCTAAAATCCTAAAGAATTTTTTAGGACTTTCTAAGAAAATCTTTCAGGATCTTTTGAACTCTTCCAGAAATATTCAGAATAATTCATAGTCTTCTAAAATCTTTTACAATTTTCAAATACAGCCCAAATTTATTATAATTTTCAAAAATATTCTACCCTATTACAGAATATTTTAGAATCCACAAAAATCTTTTGAATTCTATTGCACAAAATCCTCAAATATTTTAGTCGCTTCATGATTTTTTTTCTAGATCTGGATTTTCAAAAAGTCTATAGAATTTTAGAAAGATTCTGAAAACTATCTCGATGAATTATTATAGATTAAGGGAGTCTTTTGTAGATTTCAGTGGGTTCTAAATGATTCTGCAGAATTCTGGACATTCTAAAGTTCCGAATGTTCTGAATGAATTGATCTGAATTCATTCATTCATTCTGAATGAATTGATCTGAATTCATTAATTCATTCTGAATGAATGAATGAATGAAACAATCTTCAAGAAGATTCTGAATATTTTGTAGAATATTAAAGAATTTCACAATATTCTTTACGATTTTATAAGATTATTTTAGGTGAACCCCAAAAACTGTAAAAGATTATGGAAGGATCCCCAAAAATCTAGAAGATTTTTTTAATATTGTACAAGAGTTGAGAAAATTTCGAGAGTTTTTTGTAGATTTTGGTGGATTCTAAAAGATTATGGAGAATTCTGGAAATCTTTAGAAGATTCTAAAAGGATCTGGAAGAGTTCAGAATATTTTAGAGGATTTTATAAGATTCTTGAAAAGTTTATAATATTTTGAAAAATTTAAATAGATTTTGAAAAAATGTTCGAAGATTAAGAACTCTTCTAAAAAAAGTGACCAAAAGTGGGAAAAGTACTCGCTGGTAGTGCAGCTCTGAAAAAGTCTAAACTTCGCACTTCAGGAATTGATTTTCATTCTATTTTTTGAGTAAAAATGATTCAATTTACAGTAAACAAATTTTTTTAGATTGCATAAATACTATAAAGTACTTAATGCAATCTAGAAATGTAACTCGACATGAACAAAAAATTTACTTCTAAAGTATGGAATTTTTATAGAGTCTAATAATCTGAACTTTAACATTGTTTTCAAAGCGAGGTTTTGTTACTGTCAATTTTTCAACTGGAAAGAGGTGACAGTTTTAAAGGGTTAAGAATGTAACATTTGGGTTGTGATAAATTTAAGTTTATGGACGTTAAACAATCTTAACACTTTAAATTTGAAATAGTTTAAAACTTGTTCCTATGAAAAATAAAAAAAAATAATTCTTTCTTCAAATTGGTTGGCACTTCAATAAAAATAAGAAAAGAACAAAAACTAAAATCTATTATCTAGGGAATGGTAGACAATATAACTCTTTCTGAAATTGGAGAGCATTCCTATTCTCTAACAGTTCTGTCTCAATGATTGAAATCTATGGTTCCTTCCCCCTGGGGGAATCTACGTCCATGTCCAGTTGTTGTCGATCAGAAAATCTTGATATGTGCTCAAGTTTGAGGACTTGTTAGCTTGTCGAAGAATCTCTGTCTCTGCAACGTGCACAACATGAGAATTTCGGTAATTCGATTTCGACCACACCACAATAAAGTGTGAGTCACGAGATGCGTGAGAATGTATACTAATTGTAATTTGAAATCATGCCACTCATGCCAGTCACGTTTATTGCTCGTAAGTGAATAACAATTCTTCAAACTTTACCACTTCAACACGTTTACCATTTCGAAATATAAATCAGGTATTAGATTCTCGAAATTCAGAACACAAAGAACAAAACCAACAGCAAGGAAGGAATTATTATTCTTTTCCTAAAAAAATGACTCACTCTAATCCGATAGATAATCCGGTATAATAAGGTCATAGTGTAACATTATAACTGAATATTTCATCAGCTTCAGCACAAATTCTATTCTTGGATCTTGGATAACATCATCGGTTGCCACAGCAACGAATTTAATTGTCCCACATTTCTCTAATCCATACCAAATATAAATTACATGCTATCGATTGAATTCGGAAACATTTTATATGTTTAGGAACCCTTTTTTATTGAGCAGAAAGTAGATTACATACTTCTAAGCTCAATAAAAAGAAAAAATACTAATGCACCTGATACCACTGAGCCTGAATGTTTCCAAATCAAACATTGAAAACTGGTTCGAACAAAAGTCCCAAACGGACTTCGGGACCTACAAAAGGCAGTTCGGTCCAGGCGCCTAAAGATCAAAGTATAATAATTGCTGAATAATGAGCGGGTGGCCATAACGGCTTTGTCGGCATCTCTTGGTTGCCAGGTGTCCATGAATACGGACAATAAATACGTCCTGATGGATCTTGGAATTTAATGGAGGGCCTGCGCTCGTGCGCATGTACTTTTCGGAGACATCATGTACCCAACTCAAAGGCTCGTTACGGTAAAGGGGACGTCCCTGTCAAATAGGGACAGAGGGTGCCGACAATGTCCTTGGACAAAGCAGGACGGATAACCCTTATGCACTTCATGAACGCCATGATAATTTCTTTTCTAGTTTTCTCTTTCACTCAAATGCACTTACAACCATAGATATTTTTGGTTGACAATACAACTTTGGTTGACAAGACAACCAAAGTCACAACAAGCATTTCTATTTATTGTGTCCACAGAAAAAAAATAAGGATAAAATTTGTTGCAGGCAATTTTTTAGAGGGATAAATTTTCATTCGGACAACTTTAGGTCTTTCAAAATATATGTCTCCACAGTTAACAAATTTTTCTTTTAACTTTTTAACTTTGCACTACTTTTAATCAAGCCTCAGACTTTGGTACTATTTATAAAATTCATTTTTCGATCATGAATGGTTCTTAGTGGTCCAAAAAGATCCATTAATTAATACATCATACAAATTTTATGGATTGTGGACAAAATGCAAATTCTATAATGTTGCAATAAAAGATAAAGTAAAGAAATAGAAGTGAAATGAAGCGGTATTGCCACATAAACAGAAAAAACGTGAAATCAAGATGAACCAGAAAATTTATAATGATCTGCAGCAAAAAATGAACTTTTAGAAGATCCTGAGTTGGTTCAAAATGTACACAGTAAATCGTGGGATATTATTTTAATCTGCAGCGATATTATTTCGATCTGAAGCGGATTGTTTATTTTATTGTCACAGTTTTTTATTTTTCTATTTCTTATTTTGTTGCAGATTAAAATAATACCCAGGATTTTCTGTGAACTCGATAATACAAATCAGGGTCTTATGATAGTTCATTTTTGATGCAGGTCATTTTGAACTTACGTTTTTTCTGTGATTGCGTATAAATGTCAATGTTTTCTTATTTTATTTTTTTTTTTTGTTGAACAAAATTTGAGTGACTGTTGAGTTCGACATTTTTCAATTACATACAAAGTTCAAATTTCCTTACATTGCATGTATAAAATTTCTCAATCCTATTTCACACAACTTTGAAATTCCTGGTTACATACAGGCACACAACTTTCACGATTTTGGTTAATCATTTGAATTTAAAGAAGTTTTTATAATGTTGTTTTAAATCAGGAACCTTGATTTTTCTTCTAATTGTGAAAATAGATATTTCTAAGCTTTTTTGTAAAATATACACTGTAAAAAATTTATCGGAAATTTTTCCGAAAAAAAGTTTGTCAGCTTATAACCCGAACATTTTGAAATTTTTCTTAATGCATTCAGAGATAATTCCGAATTGTTAGTGATACATTCAAGCGAGATCTCGCTTTTCAAGATCTTGTCTCGATGTTGTCTTGTCATTATCAAGAATCTTGATATGAAAAAATGATTGAATGGCACTAATCTATATGTTACCATGGTTACCTAAACATTTTCACCCCATTTCATGTTGTAAAAAACAAGACTTCTCGAAAAAAACATTAAAAACATTTGACTGTACAAGAATCTTGGTTAAAAATATTCTCGAAATTTCGAGTGATATGAAATCAAGATTTTCTTGTCTTGAGGTGCATCACTACAAATTGTAGTTGGAGACTTTTTTAAACAATCTCCTAAGCTTTACGAAATATTTCCTAACTTTTCGGAAATTAACCAATATAATCGGAAAATTTTCCAATATTCTCGGAGAAATTACCCATTTTGCTCGGAAAAACATATATCCGACCTTTTTCGGAAAAATTTCATTCTATGTAGTCTTAAAAATTTCCAAAATTTTTTACAGTGTACATTTTTAACATTGTATGAAATCCAGAAAATTTGTAAGTTGCCGTTAAATTATAAGTTTTTATAGTTATTAAGTTAAATTATAAATTACAAGTTATCGTTAAATTTTAACTTTGAGAGAATTAAAAGAAATTTTAACATTGAGTGAAACATACTTTATGTGAAATCGATCAGATTTGAACTTTCTTTTACAGAATAAATAAAAAATACAGCTCTATCTGCTCGAAACACATAAACCGCTTTTTGATCCTCAGCTAAAAACTTCCACATCGCGATTTAGAGAAATGAAAGTACATTTAAAAAAAAAGCACACATTGAATGCAGGAGACGTGACATTTGAAATGAAACAACACAATGAAGGCACAGGGAAAAAAATTCCGACTTCCTATCACCGAAAGATCAAAGAGAGACTTCCCTCTCTGGTTTTGGCGCACACCTGCACTCAACAAATGATTTCGTTTAAGAAGAATAAAATTCTCCGTCCTACCCTAACTTCTATTTCATTTTCTGTTTTCAAAACAGCATGTTGACGAATCGATACTGTCTAATGATGCGATTTATCGAATCCGAGATTCCTTACCTGATTGTTGATTAGATTGTACGCTAATCCTCTCAACCTCGTGCTCGTCTCTGGAATGCTTGATATCTTCCTGCCTCTAGTGATAATCAGATCGATTCTCCTTGATATCTTGATAACGATCCAACAATGCACTAATCTGATTCACGTGAGTCACAGAATTCGAGGAATCAACCACCTCGTTGTGTGAATTCTCTCTATGTAGTTACCCTAGCATCTTTTTCCGGAAACTGAGTCCAGTGTGTCGACAATTTGTTTACACATTTCACTTATCTCACTGATTTACAAGATAGTCTCCTCGCGCACTTTATATCTAATTTCCTTGAACTTCACCTCCAAAGGTACAAGTTCCAGTTCAGGTTTTAGAAAAACATTTCAAGACATGATAAAGGTTTTTCAAAAAGTTGTTTTTCAAAAGTCTGTAACATGAAACCCTTATTTTGTTGGGTGTTATTTCCAATTGAAAGATTTTTGATAAACTTAGAACTATTGGAAACAAGTCATTTATCCCTGCATTTAGTTTTTATTTTGACGGAATAAGGATTTGAGAGAATGGTGTTTTTGATTACTAGGTAAATTTTCGCGATAATTGTGAGGGTGCAGAATGATTCGACCTTGGTACCCTTAAACCGGGGCTGATCGGTGGGTTGCCGGTGGCGAAGGCGCGCGAGTAATGAAACATCCGAGCCGTGGGCGCTCGCTTTTATCGACGCTAAGTTGCGCGCGCGCGGCAAATCGTATGTCCCCATAGGAAAGCTCATCTGTGTGCAGCTGTGAGATTGTGAGATGGTACGAGTGTCCACACCTACACCAGATAACATGCATACTCGACCACACGACAAACGCACCCGGTGATAAAGTAGCTCGCTCTTACCCACCCGCTTTGCTTGCACTGATAGGTAGGCATGTACATATAACGCACACTAAATGACTTAGAGTACAAGTATATGTGTATACTTATATATGTATATGGGGAGGATCCACAGTGGATTTTTTATGAGCTTGTTTTCTCATCTTCCCCCACAATGTTTACCGCGAGGTTTCTTTTGCGCTGCCGCTCCGCCTAAAACCGACCCTTAATGCAACTTCGATTAAGAATAAGAGAGGGTAATCCAGATAGATTGGTGGTTATATTGGTTCGACCAATTTGAGAAATTAGAGGTGGAGGATTATCTTGTTTCGGGACAGTGGGGACCAAGAAGAAAAGGGTATCTGCTTCCGGTTAGGATGTAATTAAACAAGTAGATTATTTAAGGGGTTGGTTGGGTGTGTTTATTGCTTAGACTTTGGGGTTAGATGAGAAATTATTTTAGATGAGTTAATTAAGGTTTAAATCTTTAATGAGGAGACAGTAAAAAGAAACCACTGAGAAAAATAGTTAGTAGGGCCAACTACTTAGTTTGTAAGATAAGTTACTGCTTTTTTATTAGTTGGGACAACCATTTTATTAGTTGGGATAACCATTTTGTTAGTTGGGATAACCATTTTATTGGCTGGGACAACCATTTTATTAGTAGCTGGTACTCATTGAATAGTCACTGCAACTAATGAAATGGTTGTCCTAACTAATAAAAGCAGTAAAAAACTAATAAAATACCAGTATCATATCTGAAAAACAAAATAGTTGACCCAATTAACCATTTTTCTCTGTGATATTTGGTCTTTTGTTTTATATATAAGTTATAAGTTTAATTTTATAAGTTATAAGTTTTACTTAAAACTCGAGCTCTTTCCTTTTATACTCTGCGATAACTTCATGCTGTTAATTTCAATGCAAAACGATTAAATCTTAGACTGATCTAACAGTGGTCTCCTACAAATTATAGTGGAGTTAATTTAGTTTTTTTCGCGTTTTGTTTGAATACCGAACTAGATCATTTGGTGCGCTACACTCGTTAATTATTTCGTCCCTGTATGGTCTTTTAATTTGGACACTTATTAATCATAAAAATAAATCTTTAAAATTAAAAAAAGAATAGAATAAAATAACAATCTTTAAAAGGATATGAATGAACCGTGAAGCCATGACATTACTAAAAACCAATATCAAACCATTTCAAAATAACATTTTGAATCTGAAAAACTTTTAAAATTTAAGACTCGATTGTGTTCCTTAATTGGTAATTCCAAGATTCAAATTCAAGAATTTGAACTTGAACGTGGCTTTTAAATACTGTCTTCTCAAAATCAGTTTCTTTCAATCAGTTTTCTTTCAGTTTCTTTTTCAATTCGACTTCTCTTAATAATTGTCTTAATTATTTTCGAAACAGAAATTTTCTCAAGTTATATTATTTATCTTTCATTTTTCGATTACGAATGGTTCTTAGTCGTTCAAACATATATTTTTTTCAAATTCCAACTTTCAATTAATTTTTTATTCAAATTACAAAACATTATACAATCATGCGCTTTTCATTTCAAATCATTTAATTTCCCAATTAGTCTTGTATTTTTTGACATTTAAAAAACACGTCTATAACTTGAACTTGGTCTAAGTTTCAAATTTAAAAAATTTAATCAGCATTGCGGAAAAGCGACAACAATGAAATATCGAAATTGCGAGTTTTTTGGGCCGTCAATTTTTTAGAGAAGGACCATGAAGAATACTTTTTACTACGAAAGAATCAAATATTTGTTTCAATGACATACTTGAATAGAAAGTTTCTTAATTTAATTGATTGTTCAATTGAATAAACCAAAATGTCCTTAAGCAAAACAATATTTTGATTTCATTCATGATAAACTTTTAAATAATTTTCTAAATATATTTTTCTTTTCGTAATATTCTACTGGAAACACTAACACTAGTAGTAGAGGAGAGGCTATTAAACTATAATGGACTTTAGTTATTTCACTGATTATTATTTTATTGTTAATTAGAAATTATTTTTATTTGATCAAATATACCACAGCTGTAACAAAACCTGTTCACATATGTAATTTGACGGAGAAGATTTTATAACCATAAGCTGTCTCTTTTCTCACTCAATAATAATAATAATAATAATAATAATAATAATAATTTTTTTAAAAATTTATTTTTAAAATGCTCCATTTTAAAAACATCCATAGATAGTGCAAGTGTTTGGAAAAAATATCTAAAACATTTTTAAATAAAATTCACTTCTTCCTCTATTTTGATAAAATCAACTGGAAGTACTTCAAAGGGTTCTAATAGTTATGAAATATTTTACAAATCCACTTCCTCTATTTTAATAAAAACGACTGGAAGTACTTCAAAGGGTTGTAATACTTATGAAATATTTTACGAATCCACTCAAAGTATTGAAGAAAAATATTTAGACTTTTTCTAAATAAATTCTAAATAAGTAAATTCCATCAATTCTGGGAGGAATTCAAGAATATTTATTATATTTTATTTCATTTTAACCAATTTAATCAAATTTTCTCGTTTGAATAAAAAAAACGGTTTTCTCAGTACACACCTCTTTATTTTTAAATCAGGAAATGTTTGAATAAAACAAGTGGTTTTTTCAGTACATACCTCCTCATTTTTAAATGAGGTAAATTCTTTAAAATAAGATATTATAATTTAAATATCATTGTATCAATCTTATATTTTCAATTTCATTTATAAAATTTAGTAAACTTTATTAAGCCACGAAACCTAATAAACCACAGATCCACTACTTCAAAATAAGTCTTTTCTCCATTTAAATGCAAATTTTCTTCAAATAACTCCAGTTTTTTTTTCTTTGCAATGCAAATTTTGGTGTTCTTCAATGCGGATAAAACAAACATTATTTCAATTTTAACACATAACGATCAACACTTTATTACGTTGGCCGCGAATTTATTTATCGTGTGATAAATCTTGCATGAAAACTGGAGAAGAGAGATGTTCCCTAAATGTTTGGGACCACGATTAAGAGGTTGGTAGTAGACAGAAGTGTTTACTTTGCGCTCCGGTCCGACAAAACGCAGCGCTTATCGTCCGTGTAATTAACAGTGTCGTCCTTGTTAATTCGCCGGTAAAACGTTTCAGCACCTTCTTCTGAATGCTGACTTTAAATCGAGCTTTTGTCGGCATTTCTTTCTTTTTATTTAGTTCTGATATCTTGCCTTCTAAATGCCGCCATGCATGCCGCTTCTTTTTAATTGGACTCACAAAAACAAATAATTAACTTCTTGTTAGTCATCGTTCTTCAACATTCTTACCGATTCATTCACACAATTTACAATTCACACAATAAATTATTTTTCCTTTTATTAACTTCCATATTGACAAATATCTCTATCTATTCCGGAAATAAATATACTTCTATAACTTCTGAATTGGGAAACCGAATCTGTTTAACTTAGTTATAATATACAAAATACACACTTTACTGATACTTTATTTCAACAAACCAAAGAGAAAGGCTCAGATTGACAGAAAGGCATTACGCATCTGTTCCCCAATCCCTTCCATTAGACGTCTATTCCAATGTCCAATAATTGCTCTATCATAGTTGCGCGTGACATCGCATGGGTTTCGCGAATCATGGACCCAACCACGTTATGTGCATAATACTTTGTTAGACCAAGGATCATCGTCGAATTGATGGAGATGTGCTCGATGAATTCCATGCACGACCTGTCAATCGACCTCGGGAAACTAAAAATCTCGGGACCTATTAAGTACTTGCTATATAGTCATGAACATGAACAATATCACGAGTGTTCTGCTCAAGAATTTCGCACTTAAAAGCGAGCTTAAAAGCCCATTTGATCCATACTACTTATTGCAGTATATTCAAGACCGAACCAGACTGGCCAGCAAAAAAGAAGTATAATTAAGATATTAATATCTCATTGAGACCATTGAGAAATCAGGCGGCTTCTCTCTTCTCATAATGAAGTAAATTTATTCCAATTAATATTATTAACTTATTGGATTATAATTTATATAATATAATTATTTTTTAAAATACTATATGGTGGAAAAATCGATAATAAGGAAAGGAGTATGAGTGAATAAAAAACATGAATAAAAAAAAAATTCGTGCAAAATGTGAGAAAGGTCGGTTCATATTAACACGTGCCCCCGAACTGTTGAAATTTTAAATGGAAAATACACGTGGGTGATTGCCAAAAAGTTGATCATATTAGACCACGAAATTTCAAAAAAAAAAATTATTCCATGTCGCCTAAAATATGTTTTAGTTAATTCGTCATTTCGGCATTTTCATTTGGCTTTTTAACGAAAAGCACTGTATTTGGCATGTCCAAACGAAAATTTTGGCTCGAGCGATTAAATCCCTCGGCTTTGCCTCGTGATTTAAACTATGCTTTCGCCAAAATTTGCGTTTAAACTTGGCGAATAATGTACTATTTTTAAACACGACGAATCCAAGAGAGTATGGAAAAACGAAATAGGGAGATCAAGCAATATATTTGTGATGGTTATGAATTCTATAACAAAATAATTCCTATATCTACGTTTATGCGTAATAAGTATAGAGTTTTACTTGAGTTCTGAATGTTCATAAGTCATGTAAATGCATAGGAAGTTGATGTACAACTTTAGGAGTGGAAATCATTTTCGGGGAGTTTTAGAGGAAAAAATGAAGTTGGACGTCCATAACCTCAAAAGTCACTAAGTTCGCAATATAAAACATTCGACCTTGATAATATAAATATTTGAAGAATCTTTTAAAAATATTCCAAAAACAGGAAAAAATTATTAAAAATATGGAAAACATCTGTACTTTTGCGATTTATTTGATATTGACTACACATCTTCAATATATCCTCTCATTTAATAAAATTTTGAATTAATAGTTCGATAAATATGAACATTTGTAAAACGTATTGTGCAAAACTAGTGATTATTATTCACTGCTATTCGGAAATACTGATGAGAAATCGATTTTCAACTTATGAAAATCTTCGTTAGCCTAAAATTAACAAATCTACGTCGTATTTTGAATAGTTTGAATCACGATCTTCGAGTTTTATCTTAACCCTTATCGGCCTCACCTCCAAATACATCTTCAGATATTTTTGTCTGAAAAAAATCATGAGTGATGTTGAAACAATACAAAATAGGAAAAAATATCTCCAAAGCCTTAGTGGTAATTTAACTATTCGAAGAAAAATATTTGAAGAAAAAAAACGTAGACAATCGGAAAAAATCGGAAGCTTGGGAACAGACTTTGGAGCGATTTTTTGGATCTTTAACTGTAAAATATTCAACTTATCACTCCATAATTATCTTTTTCAACTAACTTCAATCGATTTTTATAAACCCAAATTATTTAAAAAAATAGTTTTGATATTATTTAGCAATTTTCTAGTTTAAATTTGTAGTTTGGGACATGGCGTAACCTGACATTTATCAAAAATTTTTATTTATAATTTCTAAAAAAAGTCGACTAAAATTTTAAAACTTTTCTAAATTGTGCCCTGATTTGAGTACTTTGCTCAGATATATTTAGAAAAAATTAATCACAGGATGTGTGAAAAATAATAGGGACTTAAAATGGTCAACTTTTTGGCAATCGTCCACGTATTTTTCTATAGTGATGCCGTTTATCGAGACTCAAGGAATGTATATAAATTAATAATAATATAAAATATTAAATTATTAATTAATATTTTGTAATATTTCAACTTCTTCAATTCAAGGACTTGAAATATTATAAAATATGAATAAATAATTTAATATTTTATATTATTATTAATTTTTTACATTCCTTGAGTCTCGACAAACTGCTCTCTTTACTTTATTCATAACTTTTCATAATAACTTTACTTTATTCATAACTTTTCTTGAAATAGACATAAATGAATGAAACTTTACTGAGTTGTAGAACATATTACAAGTAACGAAATCTAATTTTTTCAGAATTCTTGGAATATATTTTCATTGAGTTTGAGCTCTCCAAAATACACATTTTTCGTTTTTTCTTCTGGGAGCCTTGTAAATTCGCATTTAACTTTTTGCCAAACACATGTTCACGAATTTTGGGTTGTGTAAATTGTTGTGCGAGATTCATGAGTTCATGTTGGACCTATGTATATTTATAAAAATTGTGTATATGGCTATGTGTATATAAATATATGTATATGTGTATTATAAACATATATAAATATGTTTATATGTGTATATAAAAATTGTATATATTGATCAGACGTTGGGAAAGGTGAGACGACGATACAAAAATCGTCGACAATCACGACATAGACCTAATTATGCGGCAATTTTTTCCGCTTTATTATTATCATTTTTATGATTTATTATTATTATCAATAAATAATTATTCACCTATCAAACCATAAATAATTATTTTTCTATTAAACAATAAATAATTATTTATCTATTAAACAATTATTAATATTAATTTTTTGGCAATTTTTAGTGATTGTTAGTATTCAATTTTTTTTCCAAACATCAACTGACGCACATATGAAACAATTTTCGCTAAGACTTGTCTAATTTACACTTACTATCATTAACTACATGAAGAAATTATCACTATTGAAATAACTGTGGTGTTATCGTAATCCTGGAACATCACGTAACTGTTAAAAAAAGTACAATACTTACTTGGCGGGGTACTACTAATGGAATGACAATTTACTATTGTCTTGGTACTTTGTCCAATAATTGCAAGATAGTCAACGATTACGATAACAGTATTGTTGTAACATCTGAAATAATAATTTCTCTGTGTCCCGCGGTGTGATAAAAGGTTTCATCCAAAATCCATACATTTTCATTCATACATCTATTTGTTAAAATATGTAACAAATAGATGTATGAATGAAAAGAGGTTCTTTACTTTGGATTCTTAATCATTAGAAATTCACATAACGACAAAATGTAGCTCAAAGTTCCGAGAATGAAATAGAGCCATTTTTTCAAACATGCATTTTTAATTAGAATATACAATGTATATTGTATATTGTATATTTATTAGAATATACATGGTTTATTCTACATTTTTGACGCTATTGCGACCCTCCTTTGAACTAAGAACGATGATTTTGTACCTTTGGGGTCTAGGATATTAATTACGATGTTAAATCAACTCTTTCTCGGTTGTATCCGAGTTCTTTTTATTTTAATTAGCCCCAAAGGCACAAAATCATCTTCCTTAATTGTATATTCTAATTAAAAATGCATGTTTGAATAAATGGCTCCTTTTCATTCTCGGAACTTTGAGCTACATTTTGCCGTTATGTGAATTTCTAATTATTAAGAATCCAAAGTAAAGAAGCTCTAGAAAAGATATGTAACAAATAGATGTATGTATTTTGGATGAAAACTTTTATCACACCGTAGGACAGAGAGAAATTATTATTTCAGATGTTACAACAATAGTGTTATCGTAATCGTTGACCATCTTGCAATTATTAGACAAAGTACCAAGACAATAGTAAATTTTCACACCATTCATAGTAATTATTTATTGTTTAATAGATAAATAATTATTTATTGTTTATTAGATAAATAATTATTTATTGATAATAATAAATCATAAAAATAATAATAAATCGGAAAAAATTGCCGCATAATTAGGTCTACATCGCGATTGTTGACGATTTTTGTATGATCGTCTCACCTTTCCCAACGTCTGATCAATATTTGGGCCTTATACACAATTTTTGTAAACATACATAGGTCCAACATGAACTCATGAATCTCGCGCAACAATTTACACAACCCAAAGTTCGTGAATATGTGTTTGACAAAAAGTTAAATGCGAATTTACAAGGCTCCCAGTAGAAAAAACGAAAAATGTGTACTTTGGAGAGCTCAAACTCAA
>JBAGKK010020713.1:0-11486 GCA_037177015.1 Euceroptres primus | reverse complement strand
TGATATCTTTGTTTGTTTTAAAATAGGATTGCCGAATATTTTTTATACCCCGTCGGTAATTCGTGACATCATAACGTGTCACACCCCCCTTAAGAAAGAAAGTTTAGGTTTTAAGAAGCCATTAGATTATTAAGCCAGCTTTTCTCTGGATGGAATGTGGTTAATCAACTTTTAGGCTTTAAGTTTCGGCTGCTCCTTTTTACCTGGGGTAATTTAACTTTTGGAAGGAGAACAAATTTCTTTCAGATGAATTTAAAATTTAAAGTACACCTCCTGAATTTTGAAAAGTTTTTTTTTTAATTAGGCAGCTAATTTATTAAATATTTTATTAAAAATTTATTTCATAAATAATTTATTAAAAATTTAAAAATTTTGGGAGGATTGGATTTTAAACTTTTTATTGTGTTGACAATTATTTGTGCAGTTATGTGTACAAACAGACTGATATAATTAAAAGTTACTTGAAGTCGCTGGAAGTCTTGCACAGTCAGATTATATCTCCTAAATTCACACAGATGTTTTTTAAGTCACTGGAAGTCTTGTAAAGTAAATTAAAGCAAAGAAAGTCACTTGGAAGTCTTTGTAAGACTCGTACAATGTTATAATGTTTCCATAAGTTACTAGAAGTCTCTTAAAGTCTTTTGAAGCAACATAAAGTCGCTTGAAGTCATTGGAAGTCTCGTAAAATCACATGACGTCTCCTAAAGTCACCAGATGTTTTTCAAGTCCCTGGAAGTCTTGTAAAGTACCTTAAAGTTATTTGGAGTCTTTAAAAAATCCGAAGTCTTTAAAAGTCCCTTGAAGTGTTTAAAAGTTGCTTGAAGTCTCGTAAAATCGCTGAAAGTCTCGTAAAATCAATTGAAGTCTCGTGAAGTCATATTAAGTTACTTTAAGTCTCAAAAAGTTTCTTAAAATCACATGAAGTCATTGGAAGTCACGTAAAATAATGTAGAAGAATATTTTCAATTTAAAATCCCAAGTAAATTTTTTATTCAACATCCACAGGAAATAATAGATAAAAAATAATTTTAAAAAATCCAAAATACTGTAAAAATACTGGAATTAAATAAGAAATTGCAGATAGAATCAGAAACTGAAATTCAGGAAGTTTCTTTCCCTTTATTTTCACGACAACTACAGTTGTAATAGACGTAGGAATAATTTTGCAAGAATCATTCAGAAGTGAGTGACGAAAGCTGATAAAAATTCAAATTTCAAATCTGACGTAGAGTTTCAAAAAAATTACACATCACCCCGAATCTAGTTTAATCAATCGATTTGACCTGATTAGCATTTCTGCATCTTAATCCAATCTCCAGTACAATGAATGCAGAATATTCAGAATTCTAAGGCGATTAAAACAATCGTCAAATTTTTTAATTATTATCTTAAAAATACTCTGAAATGTGCATTTATGAAAATATGCCAAAATTAATTTTATATGATTTATTCGACAGATATTTTTTTCTTTTATTAATTTATTATATTCCTCTCTTCAATTTAATTTCAATTTTTAGAAGATATTTTTATTGTTTCTCTTACTTTTTTAAAACTTTCAATTCTTAAATCGAATAATTTTTAATATTAAGTTTAACAATTTTAGAATCTGGAATTCAAAATCATAATTTTAAAATCAATGTTTAAGCATGAAATTTTTGAATTTTAAAATCCAAAATAATTATTTTGCAGTTTAGAATTGTTATCATGAGTTCATAATTTGTTGTTAAAATAGTAATAAAGTTTAATGAGCAGATCTAGATAATGTTTTATGAATGAGCTCTGCATACTTATGTACAGCAGTTTTATCACCTTTGACTTTGTCATTTTACTCAACCATAATGATAACATTTTCATTCGCGTCATCTTCAGAAACCTCTAAAAAAATTGTGCCTTTTCCAAAAATTTGAAGAAAAAAAAATGTACAAGAAAGTAATTTAGAGATGGTAGTTATTAAGTAAATAAAAAAGAAATAAATATTCATTAGAAACCGATTTCAAAGTGCAGTTTAAGAGGAAAATCTTTATTCTAAGACAAATGTCAGATAAGATTTTGTAATGGTCGTGATTTTTGTAGAGATAATGAACATTTGGATATTTTAAAAATTTTGTGAAAGGAGATAAGATACTGGTGACAAGTTTTCCAAGTTTAAAGTTCTAATTTATTGAACACGAAATAATATTAATTATTAACTTTATTCATTAATATTTATTACTAGTAATTATTTATAATAATTAATATCAACTTGGCAGGAAATATCCCTGAAGAAAATATGAAATTTAAAAATCTGGATAATAAATTTGTAATATAAAGTTTAAATTTCCATTTGGAATTTTGAATCTACATAGTTTTATTGAAATTGTATATTTATTATTTCGGAACTTTTTAAATTACTTAAAAATTAATTTTTAGATTAAAAAAATTTTTTTTTCCAGATAACTGAGAAATGTCGGCCAAAGCGATCCGGGAAGCAACCGGCAAGGATTTAATAAACCGAAAACTTTCGCCTGGCACAAAGGCAGCAAAATGCCAGTTTGTGTCGATTACAGAAAGCATAAATTGGCCACACGTGATTGCAGAAAATCCGTGGTTGAAAACTGAAAAATTGGTTGTCAAGCCCGATCAATTGATTAAACGAAGAGGCAAATTAGGACTTATCAAGGTCAACGCAGATCTTCCAACTGTTCAAAAATGGATCGGAGAACGAATGAACAAAGATCAACAGGTTGGAAAAGCAACGGGAAAGCTGAAGTCGTTCATAATTGAGCCGTTTGTACCTCACAAGCCGGTAAGAAAGTCTTAATTTTTATTCATGTGTTAAAACTCATTTGAAGTCTCGAGAAGTCACTTGTAGTCTCATAAAGTCACTTGAAGTCTTAGAAACTTACTTAAATCCACTCAATGTCTCGTCAATTCAATTAGTGTGAAGTAAGACCCCTGGAAGTCAAGTGGATTCTCAGGAAGTCAAGTAAAGTCTCAGCAAGTTAAGTAAAGTCTCAGCAAGTTAAGTAAAGTCTCAGCAAGTTAAGTAAAATCTCAGGAAGTTAAGTAAAGTTTCAGGAAGTCAAGTAAAATCTCAGGAATTCAAGTGAAGTCACTTGAAGTTACTTCAAGACTCAGAAAGTCTCTAGAGGATCCTGAAAGCCATTGGAAGTCACATAAAGTTACCTTACATCTCAGAAAGTAACAAAGTCACTTGAAATATCAGAAACTCATTTAGAGTCACTTGAAGTCCGGTAAAGTCATTGGCAGTCAATTAAAATCTTTGGAAGTTTCTTAAAGTCACCGAAAGTCTCATGAAGTTACTTGTAGAATCAGAAAACCACTAGAGAATTGCCAAATTCACTTGAAGTCACTCGGAATCTCATGAAGACATCTGAAGTCTTAGAATGTAACTTAAAGGTACTTAAAGTCTCTAAAAGTCTATATAATATTTTGAAATCAATTAAAGTCAACTTAAGTTCCTGTACGTCTCATACAGTCTTTGGGAGTCTCTTAAATCACTGGAAGTCTCTTAAAGTTACTTAAAGCCATAAGAATTTACTTGAAGTCTCATAAAGTAGACTCAGAAAGCCACTAGAGAATTCTCGAATTCACATAAAGTCACTGGGAATCTCATGATAACATCTGAAGTTTTAGAAAGTAACTTAAAGGTACTTGATGTGTCGAAAAGTCACTATATTCTTTTAAAATCACTTGAAGTCAACTTAAGTCACTGTACGTCTCATGAAGTCTTTGCAAGTCTCTTAAAGCTACTGAAAGCCTCTTAAAGTCACTTGATGTTTTTAGAAACTATTTTAAGTCACTTGACGTTTTTAGAAACTATTTTAAGTCACTTGACGTTTTTGTAAAACTATTTTAAGCAACATGACGTTTTTAGAAACTGTTTTAAGTCACTTGCAGTGTTCTGAAGTGTCTTGCAGTCTTCGAAAGTTACTTGAAAGCTCATGAAGTCTCGTAAGGTCATTGGAAGTTTCTTAAAGTCAATGAAATTTTGAAGTCCTTTGAAATTTTTTAAATTAATTACGTGACTGAGGAAGTTTCCTAAAGTCATATGCAGTCAAGTAAAGTCATTGAAAATTTTCTCAAGTCACTGGAAACCTCTTAAAGTCTCTGGAAATATCACTTGAGGTCTTAGAAAGTTACTTCAAGATTCACCGAGTTTCGTTAATCATTTAAAGTCACTTGAAGTCTCACAAAGACCCGCATAGTTTTATGAAGTTGTTTGAATCCTCAGAAAAACATTTGAAAGTTCATGAAATCTTTACAGATTTCCTAAAGTCACTGTAAGTTTAATGTAAGTCTCATAAAGTTTCTGCAAGTCACTTGAAGACTCACGAAGTCCCGTTAAATCGTTTCAAGTTACTTGAAGTCCCACAAGTCTTATAAAGTCAGTTATAGTCTCCTTAAATCTCTTACAGTCCTTGGAAGTCACTTAAAAATTACTTTAAAAATTATATTTTCTTTCGAATGAAAAATAATTACTTTAAATTGTTTTTTATTTATTTATTTTTTGAATAAATAGGAAGAAGAGGCCTACGTTTGTATTTATTCTCATCGCAACGCAGACACGATATTATTTCATCACGAAGGAGGAGTCGATATCGGAGATGTCGATGCAAAAGCTTTGAAACTTGAAGTTCCGGTTGGCGCAGAAGCACCTGATCACAAAACTTTGATCGACAGACTTTTAGTAAATGTTGCAGATGACAAAAAACCGTAAGAATTTTGATTATGATTACTTCATTTTTTTACTTTATTAGTTTCTATTTTTGAAAATAGAAATTTGAAAACCTGGGAAATTAAAATGAATTGATCTTGAACAAGTTCATAAATTTGTCTTTAAAAAAATATTTCAATTTCTATTCTCAATGTTTTTGACCCATATAAAAAATTCTCGAGAGTTTCTTGTGAATTTTCCAGGAATTTTCTTGGGAACTTTCCGGGAAAATTCCTAGAAATTTCTGTCGAATAAAATTTTCAAGGAAATTACCAGAAAAATCCTAAGAAATTACTGGCAATTTTCTGGAACTTTCTCTGGGATTTCCTGCGAGTTTCCCTGAAAATTACAGAAAAATATTCAAGAAATTCTTTCCAGTTTCCTGAGAATTTTCTGGGAGAATTCCTAGTAATTTTTCGGGAATTAAATGTTCCAGAAAAAATACCCGAAAATTTCTAAGAAACTACTTGCAATTTTCTGGGAGCTTCTCTGGAATTTCCTGAGAAAATTCCTTGGGATTTGCTGGGAGTTTTCCTGGAAATTACTGAAAAATCCTCGAAAAATTCCTTCCAGTTCCCTGTGAATTTTCTGAAAAAATTCCTAGGAATTTTTTGGGAATAAAAGTTCCAAAGAAAATACCGGAAAATTTTCAAGAAACTTCTTGCAATTTTCTGGGAGTTTCTCTGGAGATTTTATTTTCTTAAATTTCCCGGGGAAATTCCTGCGCGTTTCCCTGGAAATTACCGGAAAATTCTTAATAAATTTCTTTCAGTTTCATGGAAAATTCTCTGCTAATTTTTTATTCTTGGGAATTTTCCGGAAAAATTCTTGGAGAGATTTTTTCTCTGGAATTTCCCGGAAAAATTCCTGGGAATTTCTCGCGAATAAAGTTTTCAAGGAAACTCTAAACAAAAGCATTTTAACATTTTACGACCAATAATAAAATTTCCAGGGAATTCCTGAATAAATTCCGGTAATTGTTTTTCACATGGATCAGCGATTTTACCTTTCAATTTTTTTTTTTTCAATTTCAGAGTAATCGCCGAATTCATCTCCTCACTGTACAAATTGTACGTGAATTTGTACTTCACTTATCTAGAGATAAATCCCCTCGTGGTGACTGACGACGCGATTTATATTTTGGATCTGGCTGCGAAGTTGGACACGACTGCGGATTTTATTTGCAGGCCAGACTGGGGAGAAATTGATTACCCGCCTCCTTTTGGAAGAGATGCTTATCCGGAGGAAGCTTATATCGCAGATTTAGATGCAAAATCTGGAGCTAGCTTGAAACTTACAATTTTGAATCCAAGTGGAAGAATATGGACGATGGTCGCTGGCGGAGGTTAATTCTAAATTATTTTATCATTTTATTATTTATTACCTTCTAAACTTCAAGGCGTTCGAATTTGAAGAGCCTTTCAAATTTGGAAAGCTTTTAAATTTGAAACGATTTTAAATTCGGAAGGCTTTTAAATTTAAGAAAGTTCAAAATTTGAGTCGATTCCAAATTCGGAACGCTTCCAATTTTGGAAGACTTACATTTAGAACGCTTCCACATTTCGTAACCTTCCAATTTTGAAACGGCTTTTAAATTTGAAACGCTTACAAATCTGGAAGGCTTTTAAATTTAGAACGCCTCTAAATTTGGAACACTTTTATGTTTGAAACGCTTCTAAATTTTGGAAACTTCCAAATTTTTTAACGCTGTAAAATCCGAAAGCTTTTGAATTTGAAACGCTTCCGATTTCGAAAAGTGTTCAAATGTGAAACTCTTCAAAATTGAAAGTCAACCAAATCGAATTTAATTTTCATAAAATCCCATAATATTTCTAAATTCTTAGGGGCCTCAGTGATTTATTCCGACACGATTTGCGACCTCGGTGGCGCTTCAGAATTGGCAAATTACGGAGAATATTCCGGTGCACCGAGCGAGCAGCAAACTTACGAATATGCAAAAACAATTCTGAGTTTAATGACGAAGGAAAAACACCCTGAGGGAAAGGTTCTTATAATTGGAGGAGGCATTGCGAATTTCACTAACGTCGCTGCCACTTTTAAAGGAATAGTCAAGGCTCTTCAAGAATTTCAACCGAAACTCGTCGAGCATAATATCAAAATATTCGTCAGAAGAGCTGGTCCCAATTATCAAGAAGGCCTCAGGTTCGTTAAAAAAAAAAACTAGTAACAAAAGCCATTTTTTCAAAATACAAAAAAAAAGAAATTAAGATGTTAATTAACTGGATAACCTTGAGTTATTGCAAAAAAATAAATCAAATCAAAGAAAGAAAGGAAAGAACGAAAAAATGTATAGGTATATATTTTTAAGAAATTTCTGTTTTCTCATTCATTTTCAAACTCTAAAGCTTCATTTTCTTATCAACCTTCTTATCAGATTCATAAATCAAAACGAGGTTCTGACCGATAAGAACTCTGCGAATCTTTGAATGGAAATGAAAATGATCCAATTTTCTCTGTTAAATTTAAATTTCAGTCTTTTTACTTTTTTTAAAGAATTCTATTTTTTCCTCGTTTTTCCAAGAAACTTTCCCTTTTTCCCTTCTCACTTTTTTCCTTAAATGCAGACTGAATTTCGAAACATAATTTAATATAACATATTTGATAAAAAAATTGTTTCTTTCTTTCTTGAAGGATTTATTCCCCAACTTTTGTGAAAAAATCTCCTTATTTTCGCTTGTTAGTGAGCATTTTGCGTTGCGAAGTTTAGAATTTCTAATTTTTAATTCTAAGTTTTGACTTTACATAGTTTTAATTTTGGATTTTAATCTTTGATTTAAGAATCATTCGCGAAGTTGGAAAGCGACTGGCGATTCCGGTGCACGTTTTTGGGCCTGAAACTCACATGACAGCAATTTGTGCAATGGCACTAGGAACAAAACCGATCCCAGATCCCGAGGCTCAGGAGTTTTCAACAGCAAATTTTCTCCTGCCTTCGGGACAAGACATGGGACCCAGTACACCAGCGAAAGGAGCGGCCGAATCTTCGGGACAACCGAGGGTCAAGAAAAGCGACTCTGTCGATTTTTCCGAGGGAAAGCAGCTTTTCACGAGAAAAACGAGGGCAATTATTTGGGGAATGCAGACGAGGGCAGTGCAAAGCATGCTGGATTTTGATTTCGTTTGTAGAAGAGCGGAACCTTCGGTCGCTGCTGTCGTTTATCCTTTCGTCGGGGACCATAAGCAGAAGTTTTATTGGGGACACAAGGAGGTTTGTTATTTCATTTAATTTAGTTTTTAAACTGTAAAGTTACAAGTTGTTTTTCAAAATAAAAAATAAATAAGTAATCGATAAAAACTCTTGTTATTTATCATTGTAAAATTAATTAAAACCTTTAAAACTTGCTATTTAACTATTATATTTCGTTTTTTCTTTGAGGTTTTGATCCCAGTTTACAAGCAAATGAAGGACGCGATGAACAAACATCCAGATGCAGATGTGATGGTGACTTTCGCGTCTTTAAGATCAGCTTATGACAGTACAATGGAAACCCTTCAGTTTCCCCAGATCAGAACCATTGCCATAATCGCAGAAGGAATTCCAGAAAACATGACCCGGAAGTTAATTCTTCAGGCCCACAAGAAAAACGTGACGATTATTGGACCTGCGACTGTTGGAGGCGTGAAACCCGGTTGTTTCAAGATTGGAAACACTGGAGGAATGATGGATAATATCCTTCATAGCAAATTGTACAGGCCAGGAAGGTGAGCATTAAATTATTTAGATTTTAAAGAAATTTAGTTTTTGAACCTTTGACAATTATAAAAGCGTTCAAACTTTGATGATTTAGAATTTTTTTAATTGGAAGAAGCTTACGAAATTGCTAAAAGTCGCGAAACTTTTCGTTTTGTAACTTTTTAAAATTGGAAGCTTTAACAATTTGCAAGCGTTCTGAATGTAAAAGTTGTAGAAATTTGAAAGCAATCCAAATTTGGAGCCAATGTCTAATTTAAAAGTGCTCCATTTTTAAAAGTGTTCTAACATTAAAATAAAAACCTTCCGAATTTGTAAGCGTTCTAAATTCGAAAAAGTTTCAAAAGGTCAAAGCTTCTCAAATTTGAAATCATTTCAAACTTGGAAACGTCTCAAAATTGGAAGCATTTCAAATTTTTAAACATTGAATTTAAAAGATTTATATGTTTCAATCCTTCTCAAATTAGAAGTTTTTCAGATTCGAAAGCTTTTCACAGTTGGAAGCGTTTTAAGTATAAAATCCATTCAAATTTGAAAGCGTTCTAAATTCGAAAAGATTCCCAAAATTTAAAGCTTCCGAAATTTGGAAAAGTCCCAAAATTGCGAGTCTCCAAAACATTTGGAGACGTTTCAAAATTGGAAATTTCCGAATTTAAAAATTCCTTGAATGTGAAATGCATCCGAATTTGGAAGCGTTCAACATTTAAAAGTCTTCAGAATTTGAAAGCGTTCAAAATATTTCGGAATTTAGAAGGCTTACAAATTTAAAAGCGTTCTAAATTGATTAGCCTTCCGAATTTGAAAATCTTTCACATTTGAAAGCGTAGAACATTTATAAGTCTTCCAAATTCGGAAGAGTTCCAAATTTAAAAGAATTCCAAAATTCAAAGCTTTCGAAATTTGGAAACGTCCAGAAATTGAAAGCGTTTTACATTTGTAAGCGTTCAAAATTTATAAGTATCCGAATTTGAAAGCGTTCCAAAAAAAGCGTCTTTGGAATTTAGAAGCGTTTTAAATTCGGAAGAGTTTCAAAAAGTTAAATCTTCTCAAATTTCTAACAGTCCCAAAATTGGAAGCGTTTTAAATTTAAAAAGCCTGTTAAACTTCAAAAGTTGAAAGCGTTTCACATTTGGAAGCATTTCAAATTTATAAGCTTTCGGAATTTTAAAGCGTTCTAAATTGATAAGCCTTAAAAATTTGCAAGTGTTCTAAATTTAAAAGCGTTACAAAAGTTTCAAGTGTCCGGAATTTAGAAGCGTTCTTAAGTCGGAAGTTTAAAAAATTCAAAGTTTCCATTTTTTGAAAAAGTCTAAAAATTGGAAGCATTTTCAATTTGGAAACGTTCTGAATTAAAAATTTCCTTAAGTTTGAAAGCCATCTGAATTTGGAAGCGTTCAACCATTAAAAGTGTTCTAAATTTAGAAGCATTTGAAAAATTCGAAGCGTCCAAAATTTGGAAGCGATTCAAAATTGGAAGCTTCTAAAATTTGTAAGCGATCTGAACTTAAAAGTTCCACAAAATTAAAAGCCTTCCGAGTTTAAAAGCATTCCACATATAAAAACCTTTCTAATTTGAAAGCGTTCCAAATTTTTAAAAAATCTTCCGAATTTCAAAGCGTTCTAAATGCAAAAGCCTTCCAAACTTCATAAAACCGAATAAAATTTCAGTGTCGCCTACGTTTCTCGCTCCGGTGGAATGTCAAACGAACTAAACAACATAATCTCGAAAGCTTCTAACGGAGTTCAAGAAGGAGTTGCAATCGGTGGTGATCGTTATCCAGGAACGAATTTCATGGACCACATAATGCGATACGAATGTAATCCAGATGCGAAACTGATCGTCCTTTTAGGAGAAGTTGGAGGAGTAGAAGAATACGAAGTCTGTGAAGCGTTGAAGGCGAAGAGAATCACGAAGCCACTGATTGCCTGGTGCATTGGTACCTGCGCGAGTATGTTTAAATCGGAAGTACAATTTGGTCATGCTGGATCGATTGCAAACAGCAATATGGAGACTGCTTCTGCTAAAAACACGGCTCTTAAGGAAGCCGGAGCTTATGTACCTGAGAGTTTTGATAATCTGGGAGATCTTATTCATTCTGTTTACCAAGAACTTGTCAGGGATGGTACCGTTGTTCCTGCACCGGAACTTCCACCACCTACTGTTCCGATGGATTATAGTTGGGCTAGGGTACGTTTATTTACGATTAATGATTATTAATGATTATAATTTAAAGATGAAGTCATTTGCAATCACCTGGAGTCACTTATAGTCTTATGATATCGGTTTAAATCACTTGGTGTCTCATGAAGTCACTTGCGGTCTCGCTAAGTCAGTGAAAGTAACATGCTACCTTTTGGAGTCTTAAGAAATCACTAGAAATTTTTTTAAGTCACTTAAAGCTTCATAAAGTCACTGGAAGTCATTTAAAATCTCAAGAAGTCTCTTAAAGTATGACGAAATCACTAAAAGACTCTTAAATTCACTAGAAGTCTCTTGAAGTATCTTAAAGTCTCTTGAAGTATCTCAAAGTCTCTTGAAGTGTCTAAAAGTCTCTTGAAGTGTCTTAAAGTCATTAAAGTCTGCTAAAGTCGGTGCAAGTATTTCGAAGTCGCTGGAAGTCTTTTAAAGTCACTGGAAATCTCTTAAAGTCAGTGGGAGTCAGGGTGTTTAGCGGACCGGGGAAAACCGTGAAAAACCCGGGAATTTTATTTTACCGAGAAAAACTCGGGAATTTTATTTAGGATCGGGATTATACTTATATTTTATTTTTTTATTCTTCAGATTTTAATAGCATTTGAGCAACTACTTGTGATTTTGTTAAAAAATATTTATTTTACGTGTTACGAAAGTTTTAAAACATGTACTTTCGACTAATATTTATCACTTCAGTTTATGATTAAAGATAAGTTTGGCACGTGTAAATAAATAATTATTTTCTTTACGATAGAAATTTTTTATATGTATACTGCCATCCAAACGAAAAAGTTATGTAAGTGCTCTCTGAGTTGAACGGAGATATTCAAGAAAAACCATTTGCGCTAAGAACTTTAGTATAG
>JBAGKK010020702.1:0-11487 GCA_037177015.1 Euceroptres primus | reverse complement strand
TGATGGAGCCAGAACAGGAAAAGTAGCTCACTTGCCAGGGAATCAAAATGCACGCAAAAGATGCGCCCATTGCAGCACAAAAGCAATCGAAAAGAGGACAAAGTTTTACTGCCTTACATGTAAAGTTCCATTGTGCATTAAGGAACAAAAGAATTGCTTTCAAGAATTTCATAAATCATAGTAATTCAAAAACGATGTTTTAAAAACCTCAGACGATGAAAAATGTAAAATAAAAGAACACAAAACAATAAAAAAATACAAAAACGCAAAAAAATTGTAAAGACAAAAACAAAACTAATGAAAAATACAAAAACACAAAAAAAAGATGGAACTAGCTGCTCCCCCCACGTCCACGTCGTTAGTTCTGGGTAATTCAGAGAGGGAGCACAATGCACTATGAATGTATAAAGAAATGACACCAAATGTAGTTACCATATTGGATCCGCTATTTTAAATTTTGCAGTACTGACGTCAGAATCGTGACGAAAACAGTCGGCAAATTGAACCAATAATTTTGAATTTTGATGTTCTAACGTCATCATCGTGCTCAGCGACCCCAAAAACCCCCTAAGAAGACATTTTATGCCAATATAAAAAAAACATGAAATTTAGCCTAATACAGTCGCCATATGGGATCCGCCATTTGGAAATTTGCAGTTCTGACGTTACCATCGTGATCAGGGACCCCAAAAACCCCCCTAAAAGACGTTTTAGGCCAATATAAAAAAAACATAAAATTTAGCCAAATACATTCGCCATATTGGATCCGCCATTTTGAATTTTACAATTCTAACGCCAGAATCGGAATCAGCGACCCCAAAACCCCCCCTAGAAGACGTTTTAGGCTAATATAAAAAAAACATGAAATTTAGCCAAATACAGTCGCCATATTGGATCCGCCATTTTGAATTTTACAATTCTGACGTCAGAATCGGAATCAGTGACAGTGAAGTTGTATTAATATTTAAGAAAGGTGAGAAATCAAACCCATTTAATTACCGAGGTATAGCTTTGATGAACTGTCTTTTAAAAATCTTCACGCAAATTTTATTTGAGCGGCTGACAACATGGGTAAATTATTGCAATGTTTTGCCGGAATCTCAAGCTGGATGTAGAGAGGGTAGCGGTTACATGGATAATGCTTTTGTTCTTAGCTCTGTCATACAACTCCATCTCAGATTAAGGACGAGAAAGGTGTACGGAATATTTGTGGACTTTAAAAGAGCTTTCGATTCGGTCAATCATGAGAAACTTATGTATAAACTGCATGGCCTTGGCGTTAGCTAAAAAATAATCCGAATATTAATTAGTTTATATGTTAATAGCAAGCTCAGGTTGAGGATTAATGGTACTAATTCTAAGGACTGCGACATTTCAGAGGGTGTTCTTCAAGGTGAGATTCTGAGCCCACTTTTGTTTTGCCGTTTTATAGCAGATATGGAGGAATTTTTCAGAAATAATAATATGAAAGGACTAAATGTGAATGGAATAATTGATGTTTTATTATTACTCTACGCAGATGACCTAGTTATACTCTGTGAATCTGAACAAGATGCACGTAGGAAACTACTCTGCCTGGAAAAATACTGCAAACTTAACGACCTTACAGTAAATATACAAAAGACAAAGATTGTTGAATTTAAGTGAGGTGGTAGATGCAAAACAAACCAAAAGCAGTTTTATTGTGCTGGTGAACAGCTTCAGTTTGCTAAAGATTATTTATACTTGGGTCCCCCTTTCTCGTCCTCTGGTCTTTTTAGGAAAGCGGCTGATCTAATGATCAGTAAATCTTTTAATGCTATTGGAGCAGAATTGGGTATCCTGGGGGGAGCGAAGGTAAATGTATGGGAAACACACCTGAAACTCTTACAGGCGCTAATACTTAGTGTTACCTTGTACTGTTGCCCTATTTGGAGTTTGAGGTATCTCGGTGACCTAGAGAGGGTGCAATCAGCTTTTATTAAAAAGCTGTACGCGTTACCTAAACGTACGTCGAGGTATATTATTCGTGCAGAGACGTTTCTTGCGGGGGTGTCGGTGAGTGTCTTAAAAAACACACTTTCCTGGTTGTATAAATTGGAAAAGATGGACAAATACCGACTCCCAAAGAAGTGTTACCTGAGGATGCTGCAGCTGTCCAATTTGTCGGTCGACGTAGACATTAAATATAATTGGGTAACTCGGGTTACGCTACACTATATCGGCTGCTTGACAGGTGGGAGAGCCCCGCAGGTTACTTAAAGTGGGGATTGTCAATGCGCGTTACCAGACTGATTGCACAGCTGAGGCTTTCGAACTCGAGTTTTCTACGTTTTGTTATTAATAGGGAATATTACGTAATTGATCCTTCAGAGTTGTACAATTTGTAATCTACATGCATATGAGACACCGGAACATGTAATATTCATATGTCCGATATATGCCGTTTTGAGGAGATACTATGGGATCCCTCAATTGAGAATTTCTGCCTCTGATAACCCAGAGCCAATAACGACGGCAAAATTTGTCAATAGTTTTACACGGAATAATATTTACAATTGAATTGTGACATGTTGGAAGACCACTAATTTTAACGATTGTTCAAGTGCTCAAAGTGTTTACAAAAAAAAAGAATTTAGTACAACTAAAGTAAAAATAACAATTTATAAATAAATAGATAATTAAATAAGTAAATAAATTCGACAAATCAAAAAATTCTTGTCAGGAAATTGTCTCATAACTCAGTAGTAAAGGGACGTGTGCATACTGTGATAGTGGAACCTGCTGAGAGCTTGGATAACACGACTCTACTCACACGCATACACACGCGCATGGCCCAACGCTGTGAGGATCTCTTCGACTACCTGAGCAACTACTGCCATAAAAGCCTGAATGAATAAGTCGTCGCATGTTTTTATTATTAGATTATATTATTAATTAGTCATTCTTAATTGCATGACCATTATTACTATTTGGCGCTGAAGAGAGCCCCTACTTGGGCCGAAACGTTTGCCGATCCCTAAAGTTTATTTTACAACTAAGTAGATCTTAAGAAATAGGCCCCATAGCCAATGAAATAATATCACCGAATATTTACAATGTTTTTAATTTCATCTCGGAAGCTCTCAAGCTGAGATCCTTTATGATCAATGAGGAACTGACAAACAATGAAACTATTATAGCGAAAATTTTAATTGTGTTTATATATATATATATATATTTTTTTTTTTTTCGACACAAGTGCGGCCATGACCTTCGTCCTTGAATGTATGACTCTCCAGCAGAGTACATACCACATTCCACCCTTTAGCGGCAAAAATCCTCCCCTAAAAGAATTCTTGCAAGATGTAACAAACGGAGCCGTCTACATCAATGACGCAACAGAACCCGGGTTTATAAAAGCGGCATTAAGCAAGCTTAAGGGTCCTGCACGTGAAAGTGTGCGCGACAAACGTTTCAACAAGGTGAGTGAATTAGTGGCTCATCTGAAGAAACGTTTCACTGCTTCAAAGAAATATCAGTAGTATTTCGAGGCTATTGTAAATTTGCGAATGAAACAGAACGAAATGTTCAGTGACTATAGCGACCATGTCCTAGGACTATTAAGCGGTGCTAGGCATGCCTTGGAGGAGAAGAAAAGGCAAGATACCAACGTGCTAGCGAGTTATAGGCGGGACCAGTGATCGAAAGTCAAATTATGATAAAGCCGGTGATAGACTGTGCTTTAGACGCATTCATTAGGGGAATATCAGATGAAATGTCCATCTTTGTAGACACTAGAAACCCTAAGGACCTTAGCGAGTCCTTTGAACATGCCCTTCACGCTGAAGAAAGATATATACTGAAAGGTCTAGAGCTTCCTCCTATCATATTTCTCGGGGTGGAGAGAGAGTTCAAGATGGCCCTCGTTCCCCAAGCCCGTTTTCGAGGCAAATGGAGAGGTCTGATAGTCAGGAAAGGAGGAAGCCCGCCGGTAACCCTCTAGTAACTCAAACTGCTATCTACCAACAACCTTGCACCTAGCAATATCAGCCGCAATCTCCTACCCCGCAGTATCCACAACCTTACCTCCCACAATATCAGCCACCCTTCCCAACGGTCTACCGATCCGTTCATAAAAAGCAATATCATTGCCTTTACGAGACCTCGGAGCAAATAAACATCCAGATTCGGAAGCAGCTTGATAGCGGTATTATCGGTCCTTCTAACTCGCCTTACAACTCACCATTACTGATTGTTCCAAAGAAACTCGATGCATCTGGGGAGAAGAAGTGGCGGGTAGTCATTGACTATCGGGCCCTTAACAAGAAGGTAATTGGAGATGGATTCCCTTTGCCGAATATAAATTCGATTTATGACAGGCTTGGGTCTGCCTAATATTTCACCGTGTTTGATTTAGCAAGTGGATTCAGTCAAGTGGAAACACACCCAAATGATCGGTACAAGTCCGCCTTTTCGTCACCCAAGGGTCATCGCGAATATTGGCGCATGCCCATGGGTATTAAGAACGCACCCCCTACGTTCCAGCGACTTTTAATGGACGTACTAAAAGGAATGCTGGACACCGAGGCCTATAATTATCTAGATGATATAATCATCTACTCGGACACCCTTGAGGAACATGACAAAAGAGCCAGGCGACTTTCTGATAGACTTAGAGACGCGAATCTAAAGTTGTAACCCGATAAATGTGATTTTCTAAGGAGGGAAGTAGCCTATCTTGGTCCCATTATCGGACGCGATGGTATCAAACCTAATCCTTTTCCGATCTTCTGAAAAAGAATATTGTATGGAAGTGGGGACAATAACAGAAAAGCAGCTTCCATAAGCTTTGGAATTACCTTTGTAGAGAACTCTTGCTACAGCATCTGGATTCCACTAAACCTTTTCAGTTAACCATCGACGCTTCGGAATATACGGTCAGAACAATTCTAACTAAAAAAAAAGATGAAATGGACATGCCTATTTCATACTTTTCTAAGGTCATGAATGCCTGCGAACAAAAATACCCCAAGGCCGAAAAAGAGTGCCTCGGGATATTATATGCGGTCTCAAATTATCGCCGTTATCTGTATGGAAGAGAATTTACATTAGCTTGCGATTTTGAACCCATCCACTGGATGACTTATGTTGAGAACCCTGGAGCAAATCCTGCTAAGATGGCGACTCAGACTCCAGGATTACTAATATAAGTTCGAGTACAAATAGGGTAAGTTAAATAGGAGTGTAGAAATCCTATCCGGAAACCCTGTTATCAAAACCGAACTCCCTGGCTTCTCAGAATTTTCTGACATTACAGATTCGGATGATTCAGACAAATCCTCCCTCTCCTCAACCCCTCCTAAAGCTCCAATTCCAAGTGAACAAGTGAACACAGATCTCAAAGAGGTAACCAAGGTTTGAGAACAGTTATCGCAATAGCGTGTCCTACCCCTTACGCGTTCTGCTGCTACACGGAATCCCACGAGAAGGAAGAGATTAGATCGAGGATCGGCAGGAAACCAGATTCTGTCACATCCAGGATGGAAAATGCTAAACGAAAGAAAGCTCCCCGGTCTCATATTAAAGAGACCCAGTGCAACAGGTACCAAGGCTTCAACGGCTACCACAACAGTAGGAAAACCCTCTGTCACAAGGTGCACCTCCTTCAAGCCTGTGAAGTAAAAGCCTGTCCAGCAACCTTCTACATCGGGAACCATTCCAAAAAGAAGGTGAAAACCTCGAGGAACGTCGACGCATAATGACGCTGACAGTAACTCATCCTCTTCAGCTGAGTCGTCTTCGGAAAGCGAGGAAAGTGACGATTCAGACCCCCTCCCCCGTCTTTAGCAGGAACTGCAGTGTACTCCCCAATCTAGAGCTACCCTCAGTGATGAGAAAAGAACACTCTCCTCCAAAGATTGCGCCCCCAGGAACTTTAACTCCAACCCCTTTATTACCACCTCCACAGAACATTTACACTGATGTTTACATCGACGGTGCGTGCAGCTATATTGGCAGTGGAGAACCAAGAGCTGGAATAGGAGTTTAGTTTGGGCCAGATCATCCCTTGAATGTTTCTCAGCCATCCAAATGCCGCCAGACCAACAATGCAGCCACCATGGCCGCTCTGAAGGCGCAATAGGCTGGAATTAAAAGACTAAGGATAAGAACAGATTCTAATTTCCTATTCCAAAGTGCCACCGAATGAATCCCAAGGTGGAAGGCTAACGATTTGAAGACCTACGAGAACAAAGCGGTCAAGAACAGATAAGAACTCGAGAAGCTTATAAGGGCTACAGAACCACTAGACAGCATCTGGGAACACATTCCAAGCCATCAAGGGATTCTCAGAAACGAAATTGCTGTCTAGCTGGCCTGTGAAGAAATCGAGAAGACAGCACACAGTGACCTTGATGACGAAGAGGAGGAAGTGTTAGACCTCATCCCCGAACAAATGGCAGTGGATGTCGTACCCAACCTGTCGACAGCGAGGATAGCGAGGAGAGTGATGATGACCAATCAGACCTAGGAGGATCAGCATCCAACACCACGACTATTTCAATGAACAAGGACTTTCAGAAGTCAATTAATAAATTTGACGAATCGCTAAGGGACCACGGTATCAATCCCGCGGAGCTCAACAATTTGACCTTGGCCTGGGACCCGAGGACATGGACGAGGATAACCGCCCTGAATGTACCCATGTCTACGAGGGTAAAGCAGACGAGTCGGTCCTTCAAGAATTACAGGCCCTTGACCCTTTAAGATTTTGATGACTTTGAGATAGTCAAGCTCTTCTTAGAGAATTACGAGAGAAAACTTGCGCAGCATGAAGAGGAACAAGAAAACTCGGACACACCTGAGTTTGCCCAAGGAGGCCATCTTCCTTCACCTGGACTTGTGTACAAAAAGCCACAGACCAAGGACTATGCACCAGAGCTACCCTATTCCCCAAGGACACCCACTGGAATAGGAAGAAGAAGCACTGTCCGGTTTAGAGATCCGCCAGAGGAGATAGAATCCCCCATCTTAGGAGCGCAATCGCAGAGAAGATCTCTGTTTTCGACACTAGGGCTTTGCGCTATCCCGGAAGCAAGATCGACTCCTCTGGAAAATACCAAGGTAAATTCAGAAGGAGAACAGGACGGAAGCAGAAGTAAGCCAGCGATCAGACAACGACGCCTTCAACAGCCAGAGACTTCGAAAGTGTCTGCGAGTGAAACCCCTTTGTCATCTACCACCTTGGTGGATTTCATAATGCCTTATGAAGATTCAGAATCATCCCCTTCCTCTCCTGAGACTCCGACTGAAACTAACCCGAAAAAAATCACGACTTGCGTAACCGAATCCAAGGTCATTGACCAGTGGACAGAATCGCTAACGTACAGGCGAGAAAACAACGCACACTTTATCTCAGAGGACTGCGAACGCACTAACCTTATTGCGAAACTTTTTGTGGCAACTGAGCATCTTGTGGTTAAGAAAAAGCATGTAGACAACATTGATTGGAGAGATGTTACTCAAGGTTTAAAGGGCCTTTGCGTTTCCCTTGAGCGAGATCATCAATTTACGTGCCATTTCAGGAGATTTGATGGGTCCACTTCCTCAAAATAAAATGACGGAACTTGTAGCAGAAATATTCCGTAGTGGCGATATTACTGATATTACCCTTTGCTATGGGAAGATAGAAGTTCCACCCGTAGAATTAAGGCACAAGATCATTTCCGAGTACCATGGTGGGGTAGAACCCCACCAACGGATGACTACTCCAGAACCCGTGCTCACTCATGGTACAGAGTGCACCGCTAGTGGTAATCACGCTCAAGAACTTGGTTGGGGGCCAATTACATCTTGCATCTACGTCACCTGTAAAACCTAAGGTTCAAATTTCGACTCAAGTCTGACAACCCGTATAATGCTGGGAGCAACTAGTCCAAGGTTAGCCATTGGCAAAGTTGTCATCTACAACCATGTCGAAGTCATCATTGAAGACCTACACGGAATATCACAAACAATGGCCAGTGATACAATTGCTTGTACAACATTATACCATGTAATAGCTAGCTCAGAAACTCTAAATTTACGAATCATGACGGCAGTGCTATTAAATAACACGGCAATAGTTATTTCAATTGACAATAATTATTGGAAATAAGTTATCTTCATGTATACTCAATGCGTATGCACATATGCGAGTATATGTATGTGTATGTATGTATGCATGTGTGTATGTATGTGTGTATGTATGTATTGATTGTGTATGCATGTATACATGTGGATATGTGTTCATGTATGCACGTGTGTGTGTGCATATGTGTGAGAATGTGTGTTGTGCATGCATGTGTGTGCGCATGTGTACGTGGTGTACGTGTCGGTGGTACGCGTACGTGTACGTGGTGTGCACATGCGGGCATGTCTGTGCATGCGTGTACATATGGCCATGCATGCTCGTGTGTGTGTGTGTGTGTGTGTGTGTGTGTGTGTGTGTGTGTGTGTGCGTGCGTGCATGATAAGTCTTAGATCAAAAAGAGAATACTGATTTTTCTTTAGATTTTTCCAAAGTTTAAATTTAGAACAAAAAAATTGTAAAAATTGAAAAAAATTGTATACTCAAAAAAAGGATTTTAAAAATACATAAAAGTGATAACCCGCAAGATTAATTAAATTTTCTTGAAAAATATATTACAAGTTTTAGTATTTTTTTTATAAATAATTTTGCAAGTTTGAATTTTTACGACTTTTTTTATCTAAGTTTAGACTTTGGCAGAATCTAGGGAAAAATTATTAGAATTTTTTTGGTAGATTGCTTACACTCTACATAAATTTACCTTTAAAATGACTGCAAGAACATCTAAAAACTTCAGTTATTTCGGGAGTTATTCATAATTTAAGAAAAGTTTGAAATTTTGACTTCTTGAGACTGATCTAAAATATTCCATTTTCGGGTTTAAAAAAAAAAAATGAGACAACGCACATTCAAAAGAGCAAGATATCCTCTATACTGTAAATGTTTGATAACATTATTCAGTCCATTAGGAAGATTTTTATGATCAGAGAAAGGTGAAAAAGTACCCAAATTTCAGGGTCTTTTGAGAACGTCATCTTTGAGACGTTATTGCTCACACAAAACGAATGTAAAAAATATGTGAAATTTTATTGAGTTTCCTTGAACCTTTTTGTGTTCAAAAATGTAAAGGAAAGTCAGAAATTCGCATTCGTCAACATTAATATTTAAAAAGTTTAGGAAGTCGTCATCTCCGAATCTAACCAACTTACAGAGTTCATTCTTGAAACAAATTATATATTATTTATTATCAAAAGCAATGTATGCAATATTAAGTAGAAGAAAGTGGTATTTTAATGTTTAAGAAATTATTTTCTGTTGACTAGAATACAAAGGACAATTCAATTATGGAAAGAATAACCTGCACTGCATGAAGCCTTTTGACACTTATCTTTTTTCGTCACTTTCAGTAGTCAAGGATATTAGGGTCAAAAAGTCTCCTGGTACGCATCTCATTCTTTCCACAATTGAATTTTCCTTTGTATTTTAACGAACAGAAAATAATTTTTTAAACATGAAGACACCGCTTTTATCTAGTTGATATTGCATACATTGCTCTTGTTAATAAATAATGTATAATTTGCTTCAAGAATGAACTCCGTGAGTTCGTTAGTTTCGAAGATGACGATTTCCTAAACTTTTTAAATTTTAATGTTAACATATGCAAATTTCTTACTTTGGTTTCCGTTTTTGACCACATAAAGGTTCAAGGTACCTTTCTCTGATCATAAAAATCTTCCTAATGGACTGAATAATGTTATCAAACATTTACAGTACAGAGGATATCTTGCTCTTTTGAATGTGCTTTGTCTCATATATTTTTTTAAACCCGAAAATGGAATATTTCAGATCGGGCTCAAACTTAGGCTAAGTGTTCTCCTACTGGATGATAATTTTATCGAAAAACATTTTCCTGTTTTGTCAAAGAGTAGCCGAGTTAGAGGGGGTGAAATTTTTGGTGCATACTCTCTGCTGCGAGAATATTTGCCCCTTCCACAAGTAATTTTAAAAAATTTAGCCTGGGTGTTTTCGATAGATTTTTTCCTGTCCTTTCGATTGATCATAAGCATTTTTTGAAAATTTCAAACTTTGACCTTGATTTATTAAGATCAAAAATAAAATTGACTTTTCTTGAAGATGAATACTTTCGATTTTTTAAAAAATGTTCTAGAAAAAAAGCTGAGATTTTTTACGATAAAATCCTTCAAAAGCAAAAAAGACTTTCTTTGTTTTCGGAATAATGAACAGTTTCTGATAATGAACAATAATATAAAAATAGATATTAAAAAAAAATTTTGTTGATTTTAAAATTTTTTGAAAATAGGAAGAAATAAACATTTTTGAATTTGGTTAATTGTACATTTTAAATGTGCAATTCACATATAATATGCTTAATATAATAAATAAAAATATTTCTTGCATATTCAAAACGTACAATTAACCAAATTCAAAATATTTCATTTTTTCCAATTTTTAAAAAATTGTAAAATCAACAAAAATTTTTTTTTTGTATATCTATTTTTATACTATGGTGTATTATCTAAAACTGTACCTGCAAAGAATTTGCCGTCATTTTTGCGCCTATAGGAACAATTTTTTGAAAATATCAGGTTTCTCAAAATTCAGTTTCTCGAAAACGAAGAAAAAGTCAAGGGTATTATTGTAAAAAACCTCAGCTTTCTTTCTAGAATATTTGTTTAAAAAACCTAAAGTGTCTGTCTGCAAAAAAGCCGATTTCATTTTTGATTTTGATATATCTAGGTCAAATTTTGAAAATTTTAAAAAATATCCATAATCAATCGAAAGGACAGGAAAAAATCTATCGAAAATGCTAAGGCTAAATTTTTTGAAATTACCTATGGAAGGGGTAAATATTCTCGCAGCAGAGAGTATCCTCCAAAAACTTCAAAATTTAACCTCCTCTAGCTCGGATACTTTTTCACAAAGCAGGAAAATATTTTTTGATAAAATCACCATCCAGTAGGACAACACTTATTCTGAGTTGGAGCCCGATTTGAAATATTCAATTTTCGGGTTGGGACATTTGAGAAACAATGCCCCTTTTTGTTCACTAAATTAAAAAAGCATCATAGTTTGTCACTGAATTTGAAGTTCCATAAAAAATATATAGAGACATTTTCTTGCACTTTGAACGAAGGAACTGGTTCTTTGTTCTACACATCAACAAAACATACTCGCATTTATGTCATGTAATTTTGATACACGTGAAGGGTGATACAGCATTAGGGCGTGTCCATTTGCCATAAGGTTTATTTTACATTTACAGTTTATTAAAGTATACCTTATTACAAGTGGCATCATGTTCAATTTTTTTTCTCCTAAAGATTTTCAATTGTTAAAAAGTTTATATGTTTATGAGGTCTGACAAGGGGACCTTACGACGTTGTATTTTTTGTTTTTATTGATACTCTCCTGAATGATAGATACCTATTAGAGGTTTT
>JBAGKK010020670.1:0-11488 GCA_037177015.1 Euceroptres primus | reverse complement strand
CTGTAACCTCTTCCCGAATTGATTATTCAGGAATGATGCAATTCGGAAATACGTTCCAATATTTGGAAGCAATTTATGGTCCAGTTTGTGGTCTAGAAGTCGTTATTTTTGCTTAAGTATTCCTTGGAAAGCTTCAACCGCCCAACGTATCTTCGTCACATAACGGGACTCGTTCGATTCTCTTATCGTTAATTGCTTTCGTTTCCCCTTCAAAGCAGGCATCAATACGTTAATTTTTTTGAGCTCTAACTCATCTTTTACATCCCGGAATCCACGATGGAGAACCACAAAATCGTTTTCATTCAATGACTTGCATAAACTATTTGGATCCTGCAAATAACACTTATTGTCTGAAATCAAAGAATCGCACAAAAAAAGCTATAAGCAAGATGCATTTATTTATAAAATTTGTTTAAATAATTAACAAATGATCTCTATTTTTTTATAAGTCATATCGAAATTTTTTTCTACAGATTTCCACTTAAAAACATACATCTGAAGTAGCTATATATCACTTTTACTAAAAATATAACTTTTAATGATTAATTTGTTTATAAAAATTGTAAATAATTTTTAAAATATCTGATACTGCTGGATATCATTCAAGACAAATTTTCCCACTAATTCCGTGTACTTTCCAATAAATTTGATGAATTCCCACAAAATGGCATCTTCGAAACTTTTTTAAAATGAATTTTCATTGTTAAATAAAAAAAATTAAACAACTTTTTTAAAAATATGCCTCCGCAACTTTGTTAGAAATTTCATAGGTTTTAATTTTAAAAAAAATCAGAATCGGTTGAATAGTTTGGGCTAAAAGTTAATTTGGCCACGGACACCTCATTTGGTCCCACTATGCGTAGGCTTTTATTGCCGTCTCCGCGGTGTGCGACATTTTTTAATGCGGGAAACCACTTTTTTGGCACATCGGGGCTGAGGCAACCGTTTAGTAAAATATGCCTTGTCGGAAATCATCTAAGATTCTTAGTTCAAATTAGCTTTAGTAAAACTCAATTTTTCAGGTTCTAGCCTGTTTCAAAAACTGTCAAAAGGAAGGTTATCTTCACTCTTCCATAAATAATTTAGTTTGACCTCCTGAACTCTATTTTCCCCTTGTGTAATAAAGAGTTTAAAACTGTTTTATAGTTTTGGATTATTATATTATCATTAACCTTTTGTCCCTTCTTATGTTTCTTTTATTATTATTTTAATGTTTTAAAATTTACTTGTTTGAACTTGTTCCATTCTAGTCGCTACTGGTATTTCGAACGTATTCTTCTTTTAAGAATTAAGTTTAATTAATTCTAATCTTGGTATTAGGCTAACTAGAATCGAGAGAAAGTGTTATTGGAATTTTTATTGTAAGCCTCTTCTATTTTGATTCAAAACCCACCATTATGAAAAATGTCGATAAGAAAGGTTTCTAAGTGCCGGTATTCAATTTATAAAATCTACCTATATATAACACTACGTATAGTACTCTGGTTGGTTTTCTGCGCATATATTACCTATGGTTTTCAGCGCCTATATTACCACCATACGTAAAAAACTCAAAATTTATACGGAGTGGGAGGTTTTCTAAGTATAATAAAATAATTTACAATAATGTGATTTATTAATATTATATTACATTATATTATATTAATAAATATTAAATTATATTATAAATAATATATTAAATATAAATATTTAATATTTAATTTAATAAATATTATAAATATTATTAATTTATCAAAAACTCTCGAGTTACACGCAGCTGACCAACCCTGAACGATACATAAACTATGGGGACGAGCCTTTGTTTTCCCCTATGTTTTCCCCCTATCAGCGTAGAGGGATCAATAATCAGTCAGCTCAGTCCTTCAGACCAGTTCAGTCCGCTGCTGATGGCATTTACAGTACAACGTATTTCTAACTGTTCCGTCGGTCTTGATATATTCACGCTAAAATGGAGTCGTTTTGTGATCTGCAGATTCCCATCGCGTTCCTTTAATTAATAATCTGAAGCCAGCTTGAAAGCCTCAGAACTAATTGAACATTATATAAAAATTCGCGTAAAACTCTAACTGACACGTTAGATAAGCTGAGCAGTGTCGCGTCATAACAATGAAGGTACCTTGGAGACGCAAACGCCACAAACGGTACCGACTGCCTCAATTAAATCTACATTGACGTTTTATCTGCAGTTTACCTGAGTTTTTTTCCGGTTTTCTAATTTAGAATCCGGTATTTTTCATCATCATTTCCAGTTCGGTTTGTATCTTACTCATCGTTTGTGTCTGTGTGCATAAATTATTAGCTCTGGGCATACTTTATCGAGCTCTCACAAAATTGGTGGTTTTTTGTTGTTCAAATCGTTATACTCTAATCACCTAGTTTGGTCCAAAGCAACTGTCGTGTAATGACATGGAATTTGCATAGTCTGTTGTTATGCCTATGAACTTTATCACTCCTAGTAGATAGTAAACATTAGGATTCTGGTAGCTTTGAAAATTTTTCGAAATATCCTTCAATTCAACATGTTTTTCCTTTACCACTGGTCATGATTTTGTGTTGTCCACTCCTTTTGACATGTCTACTTCAACAAAAGCAAATGGACTTGTAAATTGCAGTTCAAAGACTTAAATTTGATATATTTTTCAATTTTGTTACTAAGTCTATTTCAATTCAAGCCTACTTGCAACTGCAGTAGCGCTGAGACGAAATGTACATATTTAATTTCATAAAACTTTATCGTCGGAGTTCAACAATGTAATAAATAAAAAACACCAATTGATGAACAACGGTTTATTCGGAAATGGTTATTCATCAATTGATGATTTTTTTATTTATTATGTTCTTATTTTTTGTTTTACATATATCCAAAACTCAAATACAGCGACAGAATTTTTGTTGACTGTCGAAATATCTTCTAAACTGTTAATTTATTGCAGAGTGTAAGGGGCAATCCATAAATTACGTAACACATTTTTTGAAAATTTTGGACCCCTCCCTCCCCCTATGTAACAAGTAGTAAAAAAACAGTTTGGACTTACTCGACACCCTCTTCGTTACGTAATTTGCATCACTGTATTTTTAGTTCCTACTAGCCGAGGTACCTAATTAAAATAATTAGAATTATGTTCAAAAGTTAATTAAATTATTTAAAGAAAGTGTATTAAAATAAAACAAAACGAAATGAAACTATTTAGAAAATAACTAGATAAAACGAAGTAACTATTTTTATGCGAGTTTTTATGAAAAAATCTTTTAACATTTTATTTTAATAATTTGATATGAAACAAAGTTGTTAAACTGGAATTTTAAAATTTTACAGAAATGAACTATCGCGAACGACGCCAAGTTGATCAAAATGGCCGACAAAAGTCGTTAAATGACTCGTGAAAATAGATTCCTAGAACGTCGATATAAAATTTACTAAAATCAACAATAAAAAGCTCTCAAAAGTAAACTTGCCGTCGACACCTACCCTGTATACACAGAAATGAACTGAATCAAATTAAGTCACAGGAACCCAAAAATTTTTCCGTTGGTGGAAACGCAAATATATTTTTCTGTGTCAACAAAATACCACTATGACTAACCCAAAATTAAAACAATCAAGAATTATAGATGTTCGTATTAGAGATGTTAGATCGGATTTTCAATGCAAATTGATACCTTCTGGACCACGTTTAGAATATTTGATATTTCGAAATTGCGTTTAATGCAAGAAGAAATTTAAGCAAGTTAAATAGCTTTAAATATCGGATTTCTTGAAACCAGAATTATTTAGTTGGTTTTGAAATGAAATCAATCTGAAATAACGATCGAATTTTAGAAATTGGATTAGCGAATTGCGTTATTTCAGATCAATTTTATTTCAAAACCAACTAAATAATTTCGGTTCCTAAAACTGTCACTCTTATTTCTCTGTTTTCCAGAAATTGAAGATTGTTTTTCGAGATAATCGAAGAGGGAAAAGTTATACTTCCTTCCTCCGCAAGAGAGCAAAAAGTAGATAATTGATTTCGTTTTCGATATTATCTGAAAGCAGAGGTGTACGGTCGATGGGATAAACGTCTAAAAATAGTATAACGTTCTATAATGTTTATTACAAGGCTCCTCTTTAGTTAGGGATAGTCGGAATCAGTAAAAACTTCACACCAATATTATGATTAAACTTTGTATTTATTTCATTATTATATAATAGAAATACTGGTAAGGAAAAGGAGATAGAGTGAGAGATACCGATATAGGAACTCCACGAATAGTTTCTACTCCTTTGCAGCATGAAAGAAAGACAAAAATAAATCACAATGAGTTGGGGTAAAAGAGACGATAGTTGTAACTTACACAAATAAATTACTCACCGATTAAGGGTTAGTTGAAATGGAATGCACTTCGGCACAACTGTCAACGGGGCAAATGTTGCCAATGGTAATCTGGCTGGTGCCAGATGTAATTCCAAAATAACATGTGGCACAGGAAACCGGGCTGCACTAAAGAACTCTTACTGAAGTTCAGATTCTGTCTGTAAGAAGACTGTATATTGGTGGAGACCACGGCTGAAAGACTGTATTAAGACTGAGTAAACAGCATGCGCGGAAATTGAAATGAAGACTGACTCCAGAGGGTGGATGCTGGCTCTTTTGTAGTGGTTTTACTCCCAGAATCTATCCGTTTGTGTTCGATATTCGCATTAAAGTAAATATGAATTTTGACATTTAGGCGTTCTGTCTTCGATACAGATCTTCAAAAACAACATCCCCTTACGTCGCCGCTGGATACTGCTCGGAGGGTGTATCTCTTCCCCCAACACTTTATTCTCTTTCCCGTTAATATATTTTAGTTTATTGGTTTCAGTTACAGGTGATTCGGATGTATATTACAAATCATTTTTTTAAATTTTACTGAATATAGTCACAGGACGTGACAATAGATTTTCCGACTTCTACCCTAAAGGGGAGCGTAAAACACTCCCCTTCTTGTGTCAATTTTTTATTACAAATTAATACAGAGCCGGCACCAGAAATCGTGCGTTCCTTTTCAACGCATGGAAAAGAGACTAAGGAAAACTCGCTAGTTAAAAAGTGTGTTAACACTATTTTCTGGCTTCTTTTTTTTGCATAGATTATGGACCACTATATGGCTCTGAAGCGATCTACTGCTAAGGCACGTTGGCTAAAAAATACTGACTCTACAAAAAAAGGCGTCGAAAAATATCCAAATTTGACTTATTAAATATGGTCCGAAGATTTATTTTCGATTTATGTAATAAAATAAATTAAGGGGCTAGCAGTCCACCTGCGATTACTAAACTTTAATTAAAATAATTTCGTTTAATTAGAGTTGTTTATATATTAAGACAATCAATATTACTAAAAAATTACCTACAATGGCCATTATTAAAAAACAATACTATATTGAAGGAACTATAAAATCCAAAACAGTTCTTTTTGTGTGCGTAAAATTAAAATCGCAAAAGCAATATTCACTTTTGTTGTTCATATCGAAATTAAAACTTTTATAGATATAAAAAAACAAGACTTCTTGTAAAATTGCAGCTTAGTATTTTATTATTAAATTGTCGAAGTCATTTTGAGGACGTGACACATCCATTAATGTATTCATTCATATTAAATAAATTTTCAGATTGACTAATGCCGCTGGCCCACAGAACCGACATCCGTCCCTTTGGCGTTACAATCTAGCGGCAACATTCAGTCGTCGATCACTTAAAACCACAAATTGTCAAGAGTATCAAACGTGGAAGATTCAAATATAAATTAAATAATTTATATCCCTACATTTTACTATCTAGGACAGCTTTGAAATACATACTCAAGCCAGAGATCTGTATTCTCTGTCTACAGAAGTTAGGAGTCCCACAGGCCCCCCAATTTTTTATTTCCTAGTGAAGATCGCCATGGTAGTCTTCGCTGGGTTGTCAGAGAGCTCCGTAGAGATACACTAGAGCTCTACTATATGAAATGCTACCTTCATAAGGTCCACGTGTCTAGATGATCCCCTCTTAGTAGGATTGCGAAGTCATCCGCATATCCGTGGGTGAAGAAACTGTGATGTCTTAAATCACCTACCTGTAATTCTAATTATGCCATTTTCTTTTTATCCTCCTGAAAGATGGACCCAAAATGAACAACTTGTTACATTATATATTAAAAAGAAAAGAGAATTTAGGCATTGCGACATCCTTGGCTGTCTAAGTCCGGAGAAAATGCAGCATTCAAAGAAAAAGGTTTTGTTTAATTGAACGATTCGGTTAATTTATGGTAAGTCAATAGGGGATATAATTCATTGCAAAATTTTTACCTGTAAAGCAGTTAAAATCTGTTATTGTTGGAGTTCAAAGTATTTTAGATGACCAGATATGGAAATTGCAGTTGGGGTGATCCGTAATCCCTTGGGGAGGAATTGGATTAAACTTCCTTAATGTCGGTCCACATTACTGCTACCAAGAAGTCCAAATATAACTACGAGAACTGATTCTATTGAGATATGAAATCATAACGTCACAAGCGCGGAAATAACCAAGACGGCTGTCAACAACGGGGTCGTTTTACCGCCGAAATATGAGCTCGAGACGGATTTTTTTTCACGATATTCACGATTTCTCTCTTTCACGATTATTTCGAAAAAATTAAACTCGATGACACTGAAACTTGTCAAAATAGAAATTTAAAAAAAAGGTGGAATAATTTTAAACGATAGAAATGCCATATTTTGTGAACAAGATGTAAATCATGTTTAACAGATCATCGTCCTAGGTACTCTTATCATCACTAAAATGATTTTATATTTGTTATGTTGATTTAGAAGCAAGACACTGTTAACAAGTCTAAAGTCATACCACAAGAAAAGTGTGATATGTGGTATTTTTGTCTCATAATCTGGAAGAAAAGACTTTTCAATCTTGTTTTTACTACGTCAATTTATCGTTTAAAAACTTATAATTATCTGTTTTTAAGTAAGTTTCAGCATATTATTTTGATAAATAATCATTAATTTATTTAAGAAATGATTCAATGTTAACTAAAAATAACTTATTTGTATGGTTTATCACTGATACACGTAATCTAACCTCATTTTTAGGTTAGTTTTTCTACACAGATTATAATCCGAATATAAATTGATTTTAATTGTCTTTAAATTATTTCGGAAATAAATTAATATTTATTAATAAAAATAATGTACTGATTATAACTGAAAATCATCTAATTGTAGGTTTTTAAACGATAAATTGGCGTAGTGAAAACAAGATGGTTTTCACTTTTTCCTACACATTTTGAGGCAAAAATACCACGTTTCACACATTTCTTTACATTTTTGAATATTTTTTTATTTTTAATTGTAAAAAAAGATTATGAAATTAATTTTCTTCTGCGATAAATGCATGAAAAAAGTAAAGCGACTCCGTTATTTTAGTAGTGGATTTAGCAACCAGATGACGCATCTCAGTATTTCAGATCCTAATTTTGGACCTCAAGATTGTAAGACTCACAGACAATCGTATGTATACTGAAACTGATGATGTTCGCACGCGGGATAAAAGGAAACTATGTCTCAGAGCCTGGACGATGGTTCCCTTATAGTGGTTTGACTCCCGGAATCGATCCGTTTCCGCTCAATATTCGGAGTCCAGAAATGTGAATTTTGACATTTATGCTTACTGTCCTTAGTAGCATCTGCGAAAACAACATTCCCTTACGCCGCCGCTGGATGCAGTGCCAAGAGTCTTTCCCTCGCCCTAACTTTATTCTCTTTCCCCTTCAATATACTTAGCATATTGATATCAGTTACAGGTGGTTCTGGTTTGAATAGTACAAAATTATTTTGTAAAATTTTATTGTAAACAGTCATGACAAAACTTTTCCATAATTTCGTAAAAATTAAAATTAATGATTTCTGATAGTTTCAAATGAGAAATTTTTCCCATTACCATATATAGTTTTGTAGCTTCTGGTCTAATTATGCAAAGAAAAGTATAGTCTGGAGCCGGCATGTGATTTACAATACCAAAACTTTCTAAATCACGAGCGATAGCAAAATTTCTTGCGGGATATAAAGGATAGAACGAGTAAAACTTGATTTTTCGGCCTAACAAGATAAACAAAACGCGAGCAACATTTTCTGCTATTATATCTTCGTTAGATCGTAGAGTTGATCACAATAACATATCCGTGTTTAAAACAGTGACAGTATAGAATTGGATTCCGTATTTGATGTTTTGAATCTGGAATTTTTAGGTAGGTTGCAGAAAGAGCCTTCGTCTGAAAAATTCTTGCAAGATATTCACATAAAATAACGTAAGATCATTATCAGAGAATGAGAAAGAGAAGTGGAAAAAGTCCAGAGAAATTTATGTAAGTGCCTCCATGTTTCCTGACCCCTTATTGATACGTATATCTTAAAGAAATTGATTATTGTTAAAATGTTCAAATAATCTAATTCATGGTTGCAAATCTTTGTAACCGTGTAACAGAGATCCTTAATGTTAGTATCAGTTAGATCACTAATTGGTGATAATCTTTAAAACTCATCAAGCCTAAGACTAGATGTCTGGTTGACCCATTTTATTAGGACTAGTTCCATATCCGGGTTGGCTTATAGTGAATCGCACGGACAAACCCGTGAACTTAATTTGAAAAAACAACTCACAATTTGTTGAGAGGGTTTTAAGGCTTTTTCGACCCTTCCAATCTGCACATCTAATAGTAAGCAACGTGTCCTAAACTCCTCAGTAGGAAGAGACATCCAAGAAGGAGGATATGCAAATATGCGACTGGTATTTATCACACCTCTGAAGTAATGTACTACTAACACATCTTCTGTAGTACCACGGTTAAATAACGGTGTTTCCTCAATATTTGTGAAAATTATAGCATCAGGAGTAACACCTTAAAATTTGATGAAATTAGTAGTTTTGTAGATTGAAGAACTTAGTCCTGTAGTTGCCTGAGAATGCGATAGTTCCGCCGTAACCGAACTAACATAAGGACGCTTTCTTTTTTTCATATTTTTTCGCCTCATTAATTATTTACTGAGGAAAAATTACTTAATCATTTAATATTTAATACCTTTTTTATTGTTCAATATTAGTGCTCTGTATTTATATGAATGTGCACAATTAAGGATTTAAGCAATGAATGATTTAATAAATCATTCATATCTTTTTCTAATACCGACATTATCTTTTCCGCCATTCTATTCTTGGTTTCTGGGCCGTATTTGTCACAGGACTCGCAAATAGAGAGTGCGCCATCTCAATCTGGTCAATGGAACTATTGAATAACTTTGACAATTCTCAATAGATTTCGGAAAGTTGTGTTTTTTTATTAAGCTTACCCTATTATAACTTATCTCAAATAGTTTCCAAAAACAATATCGATTAAGTTACCGCCGTTATTGGTGAGACTAAGCGACCTATTTTTCTGGCATTTTCCATTACTCGGGCGATATGGCTACCATTTCGTCTCGAATGTTGTCTTTGAGCTCTTCTATGATCTTTGGCTTGTTGGCATGAATTTTTTAACTCTTCAAAAATCCTCATAAAAAGAAGTCCGGTGGAGTCAAAACCGGAGATCTTGTCAGTCAGTATCACCTTTTTTCGACACCACACGTCCCGGGAACTTCCGATGCAAATAGTTCATTTTGAGCAAACAACATCATCTTGCAAAAATAAGTCCGGTTCAATTACAAGATCTTGTTTTTTACGTAAAATAAACTTTATCTGACGTTGATAAGCGATCATTTTCTCAATATTTCATTAACCTAAAACAGGGAACTACTTAAACCACTGCTAATTATAACTTAAATTCATTCGATCGTTTATAAAGTCCATTATTATTTGCGAAATAGATTTAAATGTACACTGGGTATGATTATTATATTCGATTCAAGCCTATATAGTTAGACTTGGATACACTTAGCGTATGATCTTTAATAAACGTGAAAAAATAATTTAATATTCGTGTAATTTAATTTCAATTAATACATCACTGTCAAAAATTGAGAAATCATTCGCCTTGAGCAAAAACAATCTTCCACTTACACTTTTTTCGAACTTAATATTATTTAATTAGTTTAATTATGCCTGCATTCAGAATTTGATTATTAGGATTTTTTTCTCATTCCTGAAAAATCTTAAAAAATAGCTTTTGTATTATGTATTGCGAGGGAAAACAGAAAAAATTATACTTCATATATTCGTAAATAGATATTACATAAAATCAGTGTGTTTTGGATTTTTCAAGTTTTCAAGCACTACAATTTTACTTAGGATTTTGAGTTGAAATTGTAAATGTAATGAATGATGAGCAAGTAATATCCAACATAAATAAGTTGCCGAAATTTTGACTACGCTACGAGGCTTTTGTTCGACAGACTAAAGTTTGAGGTTATATTAATTAAGGCGTCTTGGCTATCAGTGAGCAATAAATTGTTTTCTATATAAAACTTTCGTTTAAGTATTATTAGTGATGGGCACTGCTCGGTCTGACTGTGGTAATACCTGACCTGACCGGTAATGTCCGGTCATGACGGTACAAGTTGGTAAAACGCGGTCAGACCCAAATATCTCCATCAGGAAAGTTTTTTTATGGAGAAAAGTGGTTTAGTTGTTAGGATATACCCTCTGCTAAACTTTTACAAAAAGTTTTTCAGTTCCAAATGTTCCAGTTATTCTCAAAATAATAAAAATGCCAAAAAGCTGAGCATAGCAGACAACACTTTTGACAGTTTCACACGAGTTTTGACGAGAATTTGAAAATGATACTTTACAAATTGACAAATTACATTGAATATCTGTTTTATTTATTAAGTAGTATTTCTAAAATAATACTTAGTAGTGTGCTGAGTTATTTTGAATAAAATTTCAATGAATATGACACTTAAACATTGAGTTAAGAACTGTATATCGTATAGGTTATATTCCCTAAATGAAAATACTATTTTTTTTATTTAAATTAAATAAAATTGATACCTAATTATTATGAATATAGATTTATGAGTAATTTGTGTTATTAATTTATTATTTGTTATTATTTATATGTGAAGAAGATCAATAAGGCAATTATTATAATTAAAAATGGGAACAATGAATTTTTGTATTTTAAAATTAAGTACTCTCCTGATTTATTTACGGAACGGAAGGTTCCGATCTAAGGGAACAGATGATTCACTTTTGAATTTCAAAAAACATCGAATTTATTTCCTATTACATTTGTTATCATGAAAGAAAAGTGGTGTGACCTAATAGTGTGTAGTGTATTAGATACCGCTTCTCGAGTTCGCCTCAGTTGTATGGAAGCCAACCTATTGTAACTACGTTATAAGACTCGAACGTGTACAAAATAGATTCTTACGTTTTGCGGCTAGACAATTGGGGATGCCAATGAATAGACTTAATCACGATTATAGTAGCATAAGAACATTGCTTGATATACCCCGAATCTCTGAAAGATTTCTTTTTGCCGACATGTGCTTCTTG
>JBAGKK010020659.1:0-11488 GCA_037177015.1 Euceroptres primus | reverse complement strand
CAGGTCTTCTTTTTTTGAAAAGGAAATTCCCTAAGCTTAGTGACTCAAAAATTAAGGAGGGAGTTTTTGATGGACCATAAATCCAAAAACTGATGCTAGATGGCGATTTTGAAGAGATCAGGAAATCCAGAAACTACAAATACTTTATCGATACGATGTTGGAAAACTTCCAGGAAATTAAGGTGAACATGTCACTGAAAATTCACATGATGCACTCTCCCTTGGACTTCTTACCAAAAAATATGGGAGCAGTTAGTGATGAACATGGTGAAAGATTTCATCAAGATATCGCTACAATCGAAAAGAGGTACAAAAGTAAGTGGAGTGTGAACGCTTTAGCAGACTACTGTTGGAATCTCATGACTGATGAACCAAATGCTCAACACCGTCGGGCATTCAACAGGATAATTTTCTGATCACAAGCAGCAATTTATTATCATTTTCCGACAAAAGCTAACAACATGAAGAATAGATATTTTGAAGACGCAGTACAATGATTCGCTTCAAGTACATGTAAGCCGTCAAACTGGCAACTCCGTAGAAAGAGACAACTTCTCTGCCATGTATCTTTGAACGGTGATAGCCTGAACCCTAATTTTTTTTAATTTCTTCGGCATTGAAAAACGAAGAGAATGACACCTGGAACAGTAGGAAAAAAAATTTTTCAGTTAGATATGCAGTTTTTTGTAAAATCACTTTTTTTCGTGTTTTTCATCAGTTTTTCTAGATTATCTCGGCAATCGTATAAGATATCACAGAAACAAACCCGCCGTTGGATTTGGCATTAAAAAATGCATCGAAATCATATATTGACAAAGGCAACCCTTGCACATTTTAAAATTTTTTCTGAACCATTTTGACTCCTTAAACCTGCCCAAATTAGTTTCAAACCTTTATAATAATGTGCTTTGAGTGAAACAATAATTTATACACAAATTAGTGTAAAAAAATAGTTTCGGTCAAACAGCTTTCCCACTTTATAAATCCTAGCATCTTAGTACACATATCTATAGAAACTGTTATGTCACAACTAATTAATTAAAACCCTTTAATTACCATAATTCCTCGTTTTGTTTAAGTTCTAATTAAAGATCTTAAACGGGGATGAGGATGTCAATGAGAAAAGTAACATATACAATAAAGATCAAATTTATTAAACAAGTTGCAATCAGTGGTTTTACACATATTTGAGAGACATAGATTTCGTGAAAGGATGACAATAAACTTAAAAATTATATTTTCGAAGTACTTACAAGAAGGTCTCAAACAAATTAGTGCCCTTTAGAGGTTGACTGATTTCAGCTTGGGTGATATCTGTTGCGAGGATCTCTTTAGCAGTAAGAGTTGAACCGGTGATTCTCTGGTAAGTCACTGCAGAATACTTTTCCTCGGTAAATAGATTGTTTATCAATGACGATTATCGTCTGGTCTGGGAGCTGATGCACAGATCTCTTTTACTTTTGGGTCAGTAATTAGTCTGAGACTAATTCACTTAACTATTTTATTGATAGAATTTTTAAATGGTTTTACAATTATTGATGTGCTTTCAGAAAATAGACTTAATGCACTTTTGTAATAATACAATTACTTTGTTCGTAATGAACGCAGCAATTTCGAGACTGACTCTAAGATTTCAAAAAGGCCAGAATAACTGACTTCGAAAGTTTTATATTGTACTTCACTGACGTACGACTCAACTTAGAACTTTGGATAATGTAGACTCAAAAAACTGAATTTAGAATTCGAATTGACAGAGTAACTGCCATCAAAGATTTTGCAGGATTGCACTGACATTTGACCGGAACTGCGGGTTGCGCAGGTTGAAGAAGGCTGAATTGACTTGGTGATTACATTTTACCGACTGAGAGAAACCCATGGTTCCTGGGACTTTCTATATATGTCAAGTGAGACAAAAAATTCCTCTTTTTAGCTGTAATATGTATTTGCGTCGACCACTCATGTTGAGAGAGTCCCTTAAAGACTCGAACCTAATCCCAAATTGTTATGTAAGGACCTTAAAAATCCGTCGTACTCTGATCTGAAGACTCAAATGGAATTACGTCGGTTGTAGAGAAGCGAGAGCCTTCGCAATGAGAATGCATCCCATTACGTAATTCCATTTGAGTCTTCAGATCAGAATACGATGGAATTTTAGGGTCCTTGCACAACAATTTGGGATTCAGTTCGAGTCTTTAAGGGCCTCCCTCAACATGAGCGGTTGACGCAGGTACAGATTACAGCTAAAAAGATGAATTTTTGGTCTCATTTTTTTACCACATAATCTAAACGCAATTTTATCGGCCAGACCAGAACACTTTTGCGGAAAACTTTTCATTGTTTGTTTAAAAAAAAGCTCAAAAGTTTGCCTGCCCCTGGCATGCGTCAACCGCACGTATGCACTTGTTGAAGCATTTTAAATTCTAAATGAGCCAAAAGCTAGGTAGGCTCCCTTCTTTTTGGAATAGAGCGACTAGAAAAGGGCGTCTAGTAAGGAAGTTTCAGGTATTACCCGAATTTCTGAAAATCGCGATTGTAGAAAGCAGTTTTCTACAAGGACATTACGAAGGGTAAAATGAGAGCATGTAAGATAGATCTGAGAGTAGATTAGTACTTGCCAGTTTTATATTTCCTTGGACGACACAGTTTTACAATAAAGTATTGAAATTGAACATTCGTAATAATTATATTTGCTATGTTTATTAATAAGTAATTAATTAACGTTATGGGACGTGACAAAACCAATAATAATTATGACATTATTTAGAACTTTAATTTGCTCGAGTTTTAGAAATCAAAGTTTGAAAATCGCTCTTATACCTACAGTTTGAAACAATCATTTCATTCATTTTTCAGATAATTCAAAAAACTCACTGTTTACAGCGTCCCACTATAGGCCACTCTCCCCTACTTGAAACCGTTAAAAAAAGAATTTCGGAAAAAAGTAGTCTTTACCAAATTGCCATTCTCATGCTTTCATATAAACTTTTTAAACATACGTTACATAAAACACAAACATATTTTTTGATTTTCGTCAACTGATTTAAATCCGCCATTTTTAATTTAATATTGTGAAAGTAAAATATGTTATCAGTGATCCCTGACAAATTTACATAGAAAATTCCCAAGGAAAAATGCTTTTTAGTCTTCCGTTTTCAAAGGCTAAAAATTGTACTGAGCGTCTCTAGCTATATTGTTTAAAAAAATTCAAATATTATCATCACTCTCTGCATTGATAAACAAAGCTTCATGCTTAACTTCTTATGAATTTTTTTTTTGCAGAATCCGAAAAGGAAGGAATCGCTTTGTTCCGCGAGGATCTAGATCATAAAAAATTGATTTTTTAAAAGTATATTTATTTTCTTTAATTTTTTGCCTTTTCAGAGAAGTTTAGATCAAGCCTGTAACGAACGCATCAGTGCTCTCACCGCTCGGCCGAGGGTCCGCCAGCGCGTAACACCGGCACGCGCCTTTCACTTCGGCGAAGGAGATAAAAAGAGTCGACGCACGACTGAGAGCACGGAATCCGCCGAGTTATTCGGCCGACATAAACCTCCAGGAGATTGGCGGAAACCGCCAAATTCTTGACTGGAATTAACCTCCAGAAGACTGGACGGGAACCGCCAAATACTTGGCCGGCAACATCCTCCAGGTTACTGGACGGTTTTCTCCCTGGCTATCCTCCAGGTTTCTGGACGGTTTTTTCCCTGACTATCCTTTTGGCTATCCTCCAGGTTACTAGACGGTTTTCTCCCTGGCTATTTTTTGGCTATCCTCCAGGTTACTGGACGGTTTTCTCCTTGACTATTTTTTTGGCTATCATCCAGGCTACTGGACGGTTTTCTCCCTGGCTATTTTTTTGGCTATCCTCCAGGTTACTGGACGGTTTTCTCCTTGACTATTGGCTCTCCTCTATTGGCTATTTTTTTGGCTATCCTCTAGGTTACTGGACGGTTTTCTCCTTGACTCTTGGCTCTCCTCCAGGTTACTGGACGGATTTTTCCTGATTTTTCCTTTTGATTTTCCTCCAAAACGTAGGACGGTTCTCCAGGCTATATCATTGACTAAAGTATGTTTCCCTGATAAGTCGGGTTCCCTATATTCCTTTTATTGATTTTTTGGTTCTCGTGTTGCTGTCTCTACCATGGGGATTATTTAATTGTGTAATTCGAGATTTAGTGCATCGGGGGCGTATGCCCGGCCTTCACAGAGATTTCTCTAAAGCGGTATTAGTTTTATCATTTTTGTATTCGATCTTACGACTGTATTATTGTACGCGATACTGATAGGTGGTTATAAAGTTGTGTAAGAAATTATATTAACGAGTGTTTTAAATATATCTTATCGTAAAATAAATTTGTGTAATTTTCTGATCACCTGAATATCCATTCTGCAATGTCTCTAATCAAAACACCGCCGCAATCTCAGCGGGAGAAACTTACTATTAAGTCTCATGGCAGAGACCGAAGGCATCCCGACCAATCCCACAGATACACACCTGGGAGGGGAAGGGGAGCCTGAGGTCCACCCCTAGACGCAATTCCAGCTTCATGTCTGGGAGGGCGCAAAGGGTGGGTCCACCCCGAGACGCAACCCCCAGATTTACGCCTGGGAGGGCGCAAGGGGGTGGTAATGCCGAATTTTGTTACAAGCCATACACGTCTTTTGATAGCGCTTGAAGAGACCTTCCTTTTTAAAAAAAGAAACATCAAAATTGCGGCGCGAGAAAAAGGTGAGCATGCGCACGCGGTGTAAACAAGGTTTTCTCAAAAAAGCTTTCGGAGTCGAATTTAATACACAGGATAAACCATCAGTGTGTAAATCTTGTTTAAAAGGAAATTTCACGCGAATTCTGTTTCCGAAAAAGTCATTGCGAAGCATAGAAGTTCTCGCAATTGTGCTTTCTGACATTTGTGGTCCGATGAGAGTAGAACAGTCCCATGCATCGCCCCCACTCTTTTCATTCCCTTAGCATCCGGACGGTGAAAACAAAAATGTAGTATACTGAAGATTTAATGTTTTTTGATAAGTGTGTGCAAATTAATAAGAGTCGACACCATGGGATATAAGTGTGTAGCTCCTGGTTGCATCTAAAGCTACGACAATAATAAAGAAAAATGCCACTTTTTCGTCGTATCAAAGATCCGACTGTAATTAAATTGTGGCAAAGGGCTATTTTAAGGGACGATATCATTCTAAGATATAAACACCCTGTTTGCAAAAAGCATTTTTGTCCCGAAGACATACTTTGGATGTCTGAAGTAGGAGGACCAGATGGAACTGTCATGTCTAAAGTACGTTTTTAAAGGGTTTTTACTGAAGGGGTCAATACTGAAATTGACTTTTGAAAATAAGTTACTTATTAAATATTTTAAATTATTATATATATATATATATATATAATTATAATAATAGTAATGAATTATTTATCTTTTCTTATATTAAATCGGAACCAACAAATCGGTAACACTTTTTTTATTCAAAAATTTGTTATTAAATGAAATTTATTAATTTGAGAGAAAATGTGGTTGGTTCGTTTCATCTATAAATGTATTCTTTTTAGTCATTATTTTTAGATTGATTATTTCATTTTACAGGCTTTGTACTAAATTACCTGTACAAAGCCTGTAAAATGCCTGTTTGTTACTGCTCAGGCTAGTAACTGTGTTAGCTGGGAACCGTATTTCGTTCAGGTAACCGGTTATTCGTCTTCATCGTACGGTTAATCGTTATTCGTCGGTTAACTGGTTAATCGAACGAGTAAACGACTAAACGATCATCTCTGTGAAATGCGAAAGTACACAAGTTCATCATAAAATGTTAGTCATGGCCATGGTCGATCCGAGCTCACCTATTAGTCTAATTAAAAGCAAATACGCTCCAGAGATTCTAGGAATTTTCCCAAGATTAGTAAAAAATAAAGATATAGAGACCGAAATTCGCTTTAAAGTGGTGCCCAATGACACTATGACACATGCCGCTCTTTTAGGAAGAGATTTTACATCGCGGAAAAAGATATGCGTAATCTTGTTATAAAAGTTATACGATTAGAGTGTGATAGCATCAATTTTATAGATTCGCTTATGTCCATCGATTATTTAGATTCGCCATATAAGGTTAGCGAACACTTAAATATTAATCCTGAAATTCCCCACGATACTTCGATGAAACTTTAAATCGATTCCCGACGTCATTATAGATGATTTACTTAAAGATGGCATAATTAGACAAAGTAATTCGCCTTACGCAAGTCCCATTGTTTTAGTTCCAAAGAAAAACGGTGGTATCTGACTGTGTCGACTATCGGGAGTTAAAAAAAAACACGGTGGAAGATAATTTCCCGAAGCCTTTGATAGAAGATCACTTGGATCAATTAAGAAATAAAAGGTATTTCTCAAAGCTTGATTTAAAGAACGGGTTTTATCATATAAAAATGGCAGAGTCGTCAATTGAATACACGGCGTTTGTGATCCCCATCGGAGATTTCGAGTTTATTATAATGCCAGCAGGATTGATAAACGCGTTTCGAGTCTTTTAACGATACTTCAGCAACGTTTTTGATTCACTGATTAGTTCAGGACACATTTTATTATATCTCGACGATATTTTGATCGCAAGGGAAACACTGGAAGAGCATTTTACGATTTTGCAGAAAGTTTTTGAGACCGCTCATCTTTTTAATTTAAGTCTCCGTCTTGATAAATGATCCTTTTTATACAAAGAGATTACGTATTTGGGATATTTGATTAACGAAAAAGGCATAAGACCAAGTCACGATAATGTGCAAGCAATTTTCAATTATCCTACTCCACGAAATGTGAGTGAAGTTCATAAATTCCTTGGGATGGCTAGCTATTTTCGACGCTTCGTCCCTAATTTTTCTAATGTTGCAAAGCGACTTTACGACTGTTTGAAAAAAGATAACCAATCTCAGTTCGGTCCTAAACAAAACAACGCATTTGAAATCTTGAAACAAAAATTAACTTCTGATCCCATTTTGGTAGTTTATTCGCCTTTTTTGAAAATTGAGTTACATTGCGATGCGAGTGCCAGTGGTGCAAAAATAAAATTACAGAATTTTTCGGCCCGTCTCTTTCTTTAGTCAACGTACAACGCCGGCGGAATCTAAATATCACAGTTTTGAGTTGAAATGTCTCGCAACGATTTATGCGATTAAGCGATTTCAAGTTTATCTTTATGGTAGAAAATTTAAAATAATCACTGACTTCGACGGTTTCAAACTAACTCTAAAACACAGAAAGTCAATCCGCGCATCTCAAGGTGGGCTTTGTTTTCAGAAAATTATGATTAAGAGATTCAACATCGACCAGGAAATAAAATAGCTCACGTAGGTGCGCTTAGTCGTTGCCACAGTGTGTTAATTTTAGAAAGCAACACATTCGAGCAGGTCTTGTCCATAAAACAAAATCAAGAAGCGGAAATTTTAAAAATCCGCGACAGGTTAGAAAAATCAGAAAACAAATTTTTCGAACTGCGCGATGGACTTGTCTACCGAAAGAATAAGAGACACGATCTAATTTATGTACCGGAGTCTACGATCGATAAGTAATCCGAACTTGCCATGACGACTTAGGTCATGTAGGATTCGATAAAGTGGTTCAAAGCATCACCACAGTGAACTGGTTTTCAAATTTAAGACAACTGTTCAGTCCTGAACAATTTTTATATTTCTAAGAATTCGATACGAAAGGGAAAACTTTTACTCTTCATATTGTATTTCAAACAAGGACGTTTCCATAAGGCTTTTATTACCTACAAAATTTTAACCATTACAATTTCATTATTTATTTTCATTTACGACAAGACTGGCTTAGGCTTAAGATGATTGTGGAAACTTTACTGATTTAATCCGTCTAGTTATAATTAGGTGTCTAATTTTTACAAACTTTTATGGTAATCTTCGGGTGACCAGGCGACGCTGGATACCGAGGATCATCCTCGTGGGGTTTTCCCCGGGATTTTCCACTTCGTCTCTTCCCGACTGCGATCGGAAGTTTAGGGCCGCTTCCACGCGGGAACCGATACCGATGCATCCGGAAATCTCAGGAAGTAACCGAATGCGGCTTTGTGCCCAATTTACATGGCCCAGCGACTTTGGGTCAGTCATAGTATTTTTCAGATTTCCATCATCTCTCCTCAAGAGAACATCTCTCTCACAGCTGACTGATGCAGCTTGTTGCATCAAGTCAGCAAAACCGTATTAAAATGTAAAACTTTATTATAATTAGTCCTCCACACAAATCTTGTAAATACAGTCCACTCATTAATTAAACCTTTTAAATTTTTTATTTCAAATGTGTGTTGATTTTTTCATTTAATTCCAAAAATTAGAATTGACACCCAACAACAACGAATCAAAAATTATATAGAAAATTGTTTAAAATGTATCGAGTACGCACCAAAAAGAGGCAAAAAGGAAGGCTTTTTGCATAGTATTCCAAAAAAGGATGTCCCTTTCGACACGATCCACATAGATCATTGTGGGCCTTTGCAGAAGACAAGCAAGGGTTTTAAACATATTCTTTCTGTAAGATTATACCCTTGTAAGTCTACTGAAAAGAACGAATCAATAAAGCACTTAACTGATTATTTCCGAAGTTATAGTGTATCGAGACGCGTGAGGGAGATCCTTTACGTCAATAGCATTTAATGATTTCCTCGACAAAAAATCAATTAAACATGTCAATATTGCAGTACGTACGCCGCGTGCTCTAATGGCCAGGTAGAAAGATTCAACGAAGATTTAACTCCTATGTTTAGCCAAAATGAGCGGAAGCCAAGACACTTGGGACGCTGTTCTAGATCGAGTAGAATTCGCAATAAATAATACAGTTTGTCGCTCCACTGATGTGACACCCAGTGGATTATTGTTTGCTGTGAATCAGTTGGGAGAGGTGAACGATAATGTAAAACTTTTTTTAAGAATCTATGACTGTAAACGACCTTCATTTAACCTAGATGAGAGCAGCTGCGTATAAGAAAATTGTAAAATCCCAAAAGGCTAATGAAGAAGCATACAATAAGACTCATAAACAGTCAACTGTTTACCGGGTAGGAGATTATGTTATGATCTTGAACAACGACACAACTCCTGGCGTTAATAAAAAGCTTAGCTCAGTCTACAAAGAACCCTACGTTGTAAAGACGGTCCTTCCACATGATCGGTACATTGTCACCGACATCGAGGGTTTCCAGTTAACCCAAACACCTTAAAATGGAACCGTTGGGCCTGAACAAATAAAATACTGAGTAAAACCAATGTAAGTTTATTGGGGCTAAACCTACCCATCGACAGATTATAATATTATAGTTATAAAGTATTGTCAAAACTTCGTCCAAGATTAGGATTTTAGCAAATTTCATAACCTTTTGTTTGGGACGGCCAAAATTGTCTGAATGGCCGAACTGTAGTAAGGTACCGATACCTATTGACGTACCCTACCCTTTAGACTTGGGTTTTCCCCCTGAACTCATGGTTTTCACCATGAGTCACACTTCGAGTGTCTTGCGATGAGTATTCACGTTTAAGAGGCAATTGTAAGAGAGGGGTTGCAGGTAATTCCCTTGGTACCTCCACTGGCCTCGACTGGTCAACAGTTCAAGTCTGTACCCTTATAGAATAAAGACGTAGTTCTAAATGATATTCATGCCTCTTCCCTTTTATTTTTCCATGCCCTGCTTACTGCAATTGTGTGAATATTTTTTATATAATATAATAAATAATATATAAATAATAATATAAATGTAATAATTTCCCTTACACATATGTGCAAAACCCTCGTTTGCCCACCGTTTACAGATATCCAAAATGGTCGATTCCTGTACTGTGTGCAAACGCGATGGGCAAAATCCCTTACATCGGTGAGCAAAATGCAGAAAATCGTTTTACTCACCGAACACCATATAGCGTCGTAAACGCTCATTAGTTTTGTGCACCGTAAGCCACTAGCGTCGTAAATGTTCAACAGGACAATCTCGGGTTTTGCGTGTATTTGTAAAGAAAAGTAGAGTTCGATACACGAGGCCTCACGGGTGATTTGTTTCCTGCTCGTGTGAAGACGCCGCACTCACTCGAGGCTCGGCTTCGGCTTACTACGCCTCGTTTCGAGTTCGTGCGGCGCCTTCACATGCTCGCAGTGAACAAAACGCCCATTTGACCTCTTGCATCGAAATGCACTTTTTCAAGTTGAATACAAGAAACCTAAATTAAAGAAAGGGGCTCTTCCTAAACAGTTTCCAAATCGCCCTAAATACTTAACATAAGCTCCCAAAACAAAACTTTCCCCTTTAAAAAAGGGGAAAGTAAAGGACTTAAAAATTTGTAACGAAACAAACAAATCAATGAATTGAATGTTGATACGGATTTGGCACAAACTTCCAAAGAAAAACACAAACCTCCAAAAAAAAGGGAATCTAAACCACCTGAAAAATTTGAATGTGATCGAGAAATCAATGAATTGAATACTGATACAGAAAAACTAGATAAACCTAATGAAACGATTACTATTGAGTCTCTTGAGGGTGCTGAAAGTAATCAGTTCAGTGATATTTCAGCTTCTGCTCATCCAGAAAGTAATTTGTTTAAAGAATTATTCAATAATGAAAAAAGCATTAAAATGTCAAAATTTTCTGTATTAACTTTAATACACATGTATTGGAAGTTTTTTTCAGTTACGTATATTAAAATTAATTCACCTCTTTAATACACATGTATGTTAAATTTGATACAAGTATATTAATGGAGCCTATGCCTCACATCTGTAAAATAGGTAGAAGTTTTTAATTCCTTTCAATCTTTTAATTATTGTTTAAATAAAAGAGTAGTGTAAAACTAATTTGGTGATTTGTTAATTAGGCAAAAGTGCGAAGTATAGGGATATAATTCGTCCAAAGATCACTGTAAATATCAAAATTTAATGGCAGATATGTCTGCTGATCCCGACAATATTAAAAATATAACTTTATGGTGAGAATCCATTGCAAATTATAATGAAACCAAATCGAATGATTTTTCGATTAAAACGAAATTAAACGACTAAACAATTAAAATTGATATACTTCTGGTATATTAACGTGTATTCAAATGCAGAACATTTTTAACAATGTAACTTTCCAATTCCATGAGCAAGGCATAACATAAATTTTGGCTATTCCAAGATAATTCGGTTTTCGCAGTATACTGCAAAATCAATTAATGGTTCTATCGAACCAGTTTCAACAAAACAAGTAGTTATGACAGATAATTTTTAAGTACGGATTGCTATTTTTGGGAAAGTTATTGATTTCAAAAAAATAGGAATTGCAGAAAAAGTATCATCTGAGCACAATATATAAAAAGTAATAGATGCAGTTGATAAATTAAAAGTCTGTAGTGGATGTTTCAATCAGGGATTCGAACGAAATTAAGGGTCATTTTTCGATATTTTCCAATTATTTCTATAAATTCAAAACAATTTGGCAAAATATTCAG
>JBAGKK010020649.1:0-11489 GCA_037177015.1 Euceroptres primus | reverse complement strand
GGCTGTCAAAAAGCCCGGCCCACGACCCGCGGACTGGGCTGGGCTGAGTTCACTCGGCCCGTGCAGGACTCTGGTATCGGTTAATTTTTCTTTTGGTTTTCCAAGACAACACATGTATTTTGAAAGACGTGAAGTTGCCTGGATAAAAATGTATTCCCCTAAAAAATGATCTGCAACATATTTTATCCTTACTTTTTACCGTGCTCTTAATTTTTTAAAATGTAAGAAAAGTTTTTTGAATTCAGAAGTTGATCTAAATACAGAAATATATATATTCTGTTAATATAAGTCTGATAAATCGCCAGCACAGCGATTCATGAAAAATAAAAAGAAATTATCGTTTGATTATATTAAAATCAGCCGAATGATGGAAGCTCGTGATATTTAAGGACATTTATCGACCACGACAGGAATCAGAATAACCACGGTCAATGGACCAGAGAATACTGAAATCCAGAATCGTGTGAAGTAAATAGAGTGTCCGGTTTGAGACGGTTGAGTAATGAACTGCCTGGCACGAGTACAAAGAGAATTTTTCCACTTTCTGTTAAGAGTAAAGCACCAAAAGTAGAAAAAGTCACGTAAACGACACCCAACCTCACGATCGATGGACGCCACTTTGTGTATAATGTATGACCATTGCGTTGGTCGATGGAATCTACTTTGCGTAATCTTACTTAATAAATAACAACCGTATAACTAGACCCGTGAATAGAAACTTAAGCTTTTATTAATTGATTTATTCAAAGCAGTTCTATTCAAAGCAATTTATAAGCAGCTGTTGGTATTCTATATCCGCAAGCTTATAAAAACTTTAACCTGTTCCACTTTTGTCTAAAAATTAACTTTTGTGACGAAAATTAGCTTTTGTAATCAAAATTAGATCAAGTTAAGAGAAGGAAATAAATATTAGTTTTAAATTAGGACAACACAGTAACAAGATCAGTTTAGTTTCAAAGAGAGCTAAATTAATTTGGTTAAATTCAGAAGTTACCAAACACTAATTGGTATGAATTCTCAGTTTTTGAATTAGCATCAGTCCTTGTAAATATTGATGCAGTGTAAATCAAGTTTCATATTCTTGTTGAAGGTACAGAAGCTACTTCCAGAAGTTAAATTTTCAGCACCTTCCGTCCAAGTCGTTTAACAGAGTTCTTTTGAAGGTGTAATCCGAGTTTACGGGATAAGTATCGCGCTTGAATGCACAAGTGGATCAAGCGCTCGTTGTCATAGGGTGCTAAGTTGAGTGAGAGAGCATACTCGACTTTCAATAAATGTATTAAAGATGATATCTTCTTATTCAAAAAATAAATCTTCCAATTATTAAAAAAAAATAATTAATTTTAGAAAAAAAAACAATGACAGAGATCGAGGTGATTCAGTAGTTCAATTGTACGGAAAATAGAGAATTTCTTTTAGGAAAAATAAAATCTGTTTTTTTTTTTAAGGGAAATTTTTTCATTTAAAAATACCAACGAAGTCAATAAATGATAATAAATGAAAAATTTTTATAAGAAAACTCCAATTTTACTGGCAAATAAAAATAAATTAACAATAAATTATATCCCACCCTCAGATGGGATTTTTTTATGGCTCAATCAAATTTTTGTTTGCAAAGCAAAACGTTTTTTTTAAACCAACAAAACGTTTCCTTGAACCAACAAAAAGTTGGTCAAGCCAACGAAACAACATTTTATGGCACGATTTTTTTTCTCAATGTGCTGCAATTATACTGAAATCCCTCAAGATCCTCTGCAATCTAAAATTTTTAGAATATTTCCGAATCTTCCAGAGACTGTCTGATTCTTTCAAAATCTTCTAAAAATCTACAGCATTTTCTAGGACCTTCTAATATCTTTTAGGACTTTTAAATTCTTACAGAGATATTCAGACTTTTTTATAATCTTCTAAAGTCTTTGAAAACACCAAAAAATCTATTATAATTCTGAAAAATATTCTACACTGTTTCAGAATCGTTTAGAATCCTTAAAAATCTGTTGAATTCAGCCATAAACTTCTAAAATCTTCTAGATTTTTTTTGAAGACTTTCAAAAAGTACACAGAATTTTAAGATGATTCGGAAAATAGTCTATAAGAATCTTCAAGATCATAGAAGACTTTTGCAGACTTTATACTGAGAGTTTGTTTGGTTCGGACAATAAAATAATTTTGTTGGTCTTTGAACAACAAAATTTTTGTTTGTATAGTAAAACGTTTCTTTAAACCAACAAATATTTTGTTAAGCCAGCAAAACAACATTTTGTTTCACTATTTTTTTTCTGAGTGTAGACGGTTTTAAATGATTCTGCACAATTCTGGAAATCCTGGAGTTCAGAATATTCTTGACGATTCCAGAAGATTATTCTGGAATAGTCTAGTATATTTTGTAGAATATTAAAGAATTTTGGGATATTCTTTTAGAGTTTTTAAAATTATTGTAGAAGCCAAAAGATTCTAAAAGATTGTGGGAGAAAACAGATCAATCTAAAAGATTGTAGAAGCTTCTAGAACATTTTTGAATATTCTAGAGAATTTTTACAGTCTTTAGAGACTGTCTTCTAATTCTAAACTTCTGAGGGATATGGGGAAATGTCGGGAGTCTTTTGTTGTTTCTGGAAAATTCTAAAGGATTCTGCAGAATTCTAGAAACGATTAAAAGATTCTAGAAGGTTTTGGAAGAGTTCAGAAGATTTTAGAGGATTTTAAAAGATTCTGAAATAGTCTAGTATATTTTGTTCTATCCCGAAATTATTTTGCATAGAATTTTAAATATTCTTTAAGAGTTTATAAGATTATTGTAGAAAAGCTCAGAAAATTCTAAAAGATTGTGGTAGAATCGAGGAGAATCTAAATGACTGCAGAAGATTCTAGAACAGTCTGAAATATTTTGAAGAATTTTTACAGATTTCAGATAACTTTTGAAGATTCCTTAGGATTTTAGAAAATTTCGAGAGTCTTTTGTAGTTTTTGAAGGATTCTAAAAGATACTGGAGAATTCTTGAAACTTCTAGGAGATTCTAGAAACTCATGGAAGAGTTCAGGAGATTTTAGAGGATTGTTAAGATATTTTGAAAAATTTAAACAGATTTTGGAAAAAAAAATTGAAAGAATAAGTCTCTCAAAGAGTCTGGAAAATTATGGATCAGTCTGAAATGCTAGAGAATTCTGACAGATTTGGACAAATATTTGAAACTTATGGAAGATATTAGAAATATCTGAAGATTTTGAAAGATTCTGGAAGTGTATGTGATTTGTCAATTGTGTCAAGATTGTAATCTTTAAAAACATTCTATACTGCTTCAAAATCTTTTAGAATACTCAACAATCTTCTGAATTCTGCCATAAACTTCTAAAATCGTTTAGTCTCTTCAAAATTTTTTTAAAAGCCTTTTAGAAAGTCTACAAGATTTTAAAAAGATCTTTTTTAAAAAAGAGACTTTTTTGTAGATTTAAATATAAATGATTCTGCAGAATTCTGAAAATTCTGAAGTTCAGAATATTCTTGAGGATTCTAGAAGATTCTGGAACCGTCTAGCCTATTTTGTAAAATATTGGACAATTTTTGTAAATAGTTTAACATTTAGTATGATTATTTATTATAGGAAAAACCAGAACATTCAGGACCAGTCTCGAATTATTTTGAATTAACAGTCTCAAATTATTTTGGAGAAGTTTTAGATTTCAGAGAAGTTTTGAAGATTCTCAAGGATTTGAGGAGTCTTTTGTAGAATCTGGAACATTCTAAAAAAATTCTGAAAAAACCTAGAAGATTTTAATCGATTATGGAAGAGTTAAGGTTTAAAAATGTGGAAACTATGGAAAATTTCATGAAACATTGAAACAGTTTTTAAATATTATAAGCTTCTATTTTTCATAATTTTTGGAAAATTAATCGGAACTTTGAATAAGAAAGGCGGAACAAGGAATAAAATTCTCAAATAAAGAGATTTCAGGAAATTTTGAGAATAAAATAGTGGGGAAAGGGGAAAAAATGGGGATAGTGGGATTGACTGTGATCCCTGCAAGGAGGAAAAGATGTTAACTCTGGGTTTGAAGATAATTGTCTTTTGAAGTCAGAGAGGTTCTCTGACGAGTATTTAAACTGTAAAAGAGGGGAAGGGTAGTTCTAAAAATACCTTGGGTCATAGCACCTAACCCCGAAGTAACCGCGATGAGGCTTTCAGCGTATGCACGTGGCCACATAATCTACTCCAGGTTCACATGCAGTTACGTTTTATGCGCGTTTAATCCGTTCATATCAAGCCCTGCGAGGGTTTTCAGACTCTTTTCTAGTGAGTATTCTGTCCACTCGAAAGGTACACATTTTACAAGAAATGAAAAGGGCAGTTTTGAGGACATTGAATGAACAGCGCTGTTAAATTCTTAATTGCTCTCACGCTCACTTTCTTTAATTTTAGAACATTTTCAGTCATTATTTGTCAAAACATTTTGTGAACCCTCTAAAACAGGACTTTTCGTAATTATGGTATTACTTATTTACTTCGTCAATAATGCGTTTTTTTCAGAAATACGTTCCCTAATTTCTTACTTTTAGATTTTCATTTTTCTTACTCTCCTGGATTAGTTTAAATGAACAAAAATAATTCTAACAATTTAGAGACAACATTTTTCCCCTAAATTCTCATAGTCCGCAATTCTCTATTTTTTGACAAAGACCCTTGTAATCAGAGAACTGAGAGAATTTAGTTACGACGAGTAAGAAACTCTGGTCACATTTCAACGAGTGATTACAAAATTGCATTTTAGTTTCGGTGGCAATATAAATGAACTAAAACAAACGCTTTCTATAAAGCCGACAGCTAATTCAATAGAATGCAAAGTTTGCCTGGCATTAGTCGAGCACTGATGAAATTGCGGTAATTTTCTAAACAAAATTGCTCTCGAAAGCTTCCTGAGAACGGTATGAACAAATGAGTCTGCGGCGAAATTAATCAGCGAGAGGTACCATTGGTCGCGTTGGGTTAATTTCATCGATTCTGCAAAACTAGGTACGAATGTGAGGGAGGTACATAATTTAGCGTCTTTTGGAAGCTATGAATGGTTATTAAACTACCTCTTGATCATCCAAGGATTATTAAATTTTATCTGAATAGTGTGTAATTTAATTCTAAATATTTCATAATATAAATTATTTTTTTCTATTTTCTTCAGGCTAAAGTAAAAACTAAAGAGAAACAAAGTTTATAATCAGAACAAAACCCAATTTCATAAAGATAATGCAGGATTTCCTCCATTAAATCGAGAAATGTTATAATTATAGAACAAACTTTGAGTAAAGCGCATTGCGGCAGAACTGCAAGAGAAATTCAATTCATGTTTAATCCAGGAGTGTTAAGTACCTTAAATTTTTTCCTACTTCTCTACAAGAGCAGTTTTATAAACTCGAATCGTAAATTTCTTTGTGCAGAAATTCAGAAATAAAAAGTTGAGAGCAACAGGTTAGCAATGAAACTCTATACTCGGGATCAAGTTCACCTAATAGCATTATGATAGCCTGAAGCCTTATTCTAAAGTTAAGTCTTCAGCTCACTATTTAAGCGATTTGAGGTGAAAAAAGATTTTTCAGAAATGTTTCAGGAAACTTACCTTGAGCTGATGCTGTGGACGCCTGAGAGCAACTTGGTCCCTTCTTCCTCCCAGTCGATCAGCTTCAGTTTCCAAACCTTCCATAGAAGATTCAGTTTCGCTCAGCCAAGCCAAAAACTTGTCCAGGGAACGATCAAAGTTTTGAAGAGAGTTCATTGCTGAATGAAGCAGTTTACCTCGATTGATGATGCTGTAAATTCAATTACGATGAAACTAGAAGCGTTGAGGAAAATCAAAGAAAATTTAATGAATCTTCAGGATGTTTTGAAGGTCAATAGAATTCACAAGAGTTGAATTTAGATTTAGAAAGCATTCGAGTCTAAAACTATCAAAACTTAAAAGCCTTCAACTTTAGGAACGGTGAAAATTTTTAAAATTCGCTTCCTCTCTTCATGAAACATTCTGTCTGTAGTTATTTAATCCGGGCTTACTGAAAGTTCCATCCACTTTCATTTATAAGTCCGGGACAAGTAGTTTTCAACGTAAAAATTTATATAGTTAAATGGAATTTTTAAATCTTGTGAAAAGACTTCAATGCTTCTTAAATTCAAATATTGTTTAACGTGGCATTTTTAAATAAAAAATGTAAAGTAAAATATGAAGCTATGTTGAAATTTCGTGATGCAAAATTTAATTTAAAATTATATTAAATCCAATATATAATTTTTTTTAGTTTTACGTTCCAAAATTTGAAGATTTCTTAAGAGTTCAAAAGACTTTAAAGGATTCGCGAAGATTCTAGAACAGGCTAGTATATTTTGTAGAATATTAAAGAATTTTGGGATATTTTTTTAATTTTGTAAAATTATTATACGAGAACCCAGAAAAGCTCGAAAAATTATGGAGGAATCCGGAAGAGTCTAGATGATTGTAGAAGATTCTAGAACGTTCTCGAATATTTTCAAGAATTTTTACAGACTTCAGAGAAATTTTCAAGATTCTAAACTTATAAACTTCCAAATCTATAAATCTACTTCTGTAGATTTTTGAGGATTCTAAAAGATTTTAGAACATTCTCAAAACTTGTAGAATATTCTAGAAACTTTTGCAAGAGTTCCGAAGATTTGAGAAGATTCTGAAAGAGTCTAGTATATTTTGTAAAATATTAAAGAATTTCAGGATATTCTTTCAGAATTTATAAGATTATTATTACAGGAGAACCTAGAAGATTCTAAATATTATAGAAAAATGCAGAATAGTCTAGATGATTTTAGAAGATTCTGGAACATTCTAGAATATTTTGGAGAATTTTTAGAGACTTTAAGTATATTTTAAAGATACTAAAGGACCTGAGAAAATTCCCGGAGTCTTTTAAAGATTTTAGAGAATTCTGGAAACGTCTAGAAGATTTTAGAAGCTTCTGGAAGAGTTCGGAAGATTTCAGAGGTTGTAGAATATTTTAAGAAATTCTGGAGGATTTTAGGAGATTTTGGAAATTATTTGTAGATTTTGAAGGACTCTGAAAGATTTTGGAAAATTCCGAAAACGTCTAGAAGATGTTAGAAGCTTATTCAAGAGTTCAGAATATTCTTGAGGATTATAGAAAATTCTGGAACATTCTAGAACATTCTGTAGAATAATAAAAAAAGAATTTTGGGATATTATTTAAGATTTTATAAGATTATTATAGGAGGACTCAGAAGATTCCAAAAGATTTTGGAGGAATCTAGAAGAGTCTAGATGATTGTAGAAGATTCTAGAATGTTCTCGAATATTTTGAAGAATTTTTACAGACTTCAGAGAAATTTTGAAGATTCTAAACTTCTAAAGGATATGAGAACATTTTGCAGGTCTTCTGTAGATTTTTGAGGATTCTAAAAGATTTTAGAATATTCTCAAAACTTGTAGAATATTCTAGAAGCTTTTGCAAAAGTTCAAAAGATTTTAGACTATTTTAGAAGATTCTGGAACAGTCTAGTATATTTTATAAAATATTAAAGAATTTTAGGATATTCTTTCAGAATTTATAAGATTATTATTACAGGAGAACCTAGAAGATTCTAAAAGATTATAGAAAAATCCAGAATAGTCTAGATGATTGTAGAAGATTTTGGAACATTCTCGAATATTTTGGAGAATTTTTCCAGACTTTAAGTATGTTTTGAAGATGCTAAAGGATTTGAGAAAATTTCCGAAGTCTTTTGAAGATTTTAGAGAATTCTGGAAACGTCTTGAAGATTCTAGAAGGTTGTGGAAGAGTTTCAAAGATTTCAGAGGTTGTAGAATATTTTAGGAGATTCTGGAGGATTTTAGGAAATTTTGACAAATTTTTGTAGATTCTGAAGAACTCTAAAACATTTTGGAAAATTCTGGAAACGTCTAGAAGATTTTAGAAGCTTATGCAAGAGTTCAGAATATTCTTGAGGATTGTAGAAGATTTTGGAATATTCTAGAACATTCTGGAATATTTTGTAGAATATTAAAGAAAAAATTTTGGGATATTCTTTAAGATTTTATGAGATTATTATAGGAGAACTTAGAAGATTCTAAAAGATTGTGGAAAAATCCAGAACATTCTAGATTATTGCAGAAGATTTTAGAACATACTCGAATATTTTGAAGGATTTTTACAGACTTCTAAAAATTTTGAAGATGCTAAACTTCTAAAAGGATATGAGAAAATTTCGAGAGTCTTTTGTAGATTTTTAAGGATTCTAAAATATTCTGGAGACGCTTACAAGATTCTAGGAGGTTATAGAACAGTTCAATAGATTTTAGAGGATTCTAGAAGATTCTGGCACAGTGTAGTATATTTTGTAGAATATTAAAGATTTTTGGGATATTCAGATATTCTTTAAGATTTTATAAAATTATTGTACTAGAACCCAGAAGATTCTAAATTATTACGGTAAAATCTAGAAAAATCCAGATTGAAACGATTGTAGAAGATTCTAGAACATTCTCGAATATGTATTTTGGAGCATTTTTACCGACTTCAAGTAAGTTTTGAAAATTCTAAAGGATTGAAGAAAATTTCGGAAGTTTTTTCAAAATTTTCGAGAATTCTAAAAGTTTCTGGAAATGTCTATAAGATTTTATTCGGTGATGAAAGAGTTTAGAAGATTTGAAAATTAGACATTATAAACAAATGGAGATGGACATGGACATTATAAAAAAATTTCAGAACACATTGAAAGAGTTTTTGAATATCATAACTTTCTATTTCTCAACATTCTTAAAAAATTAATCGAAACTTTGAATGAGAAAAGGGAAAAAAGAAATAAAATTGTGATATGAAGGGAATTTTTAGAATAATAGGGGGAAAAGGAGGGAAATATGAAGCTAATTTGAAATTTAATATTATAAAATTTAATTTAATGTATATTAAACCAAAAATATAATTTTTTAGTTCTAATATAAATCTGTAGTGATTTTAACGTACTTCGTATATTAAATTTCAGTTAAAAGATATGTGAGATAATTTCATATCATTTTTAATAGTATATTGTCAAACAAAATTTTATGAGTAATTAGTCTTCTATTGAAAGTAAAAATCAAAGTTGAAAAACATGAATAGCTGCTGCTCACCTGGTATTTAGATTATTATATCTTTGATTAATAGTTTCCGTCATTTTCTTCACTCGGGTAGTATCGTCCTGTTGATATACAGCGATCAGCTTCTGAGTGAGTTGATTGAATAATTCGATTTGATGTTTGTATTGATGGAGCTCCGCATGGAACGACTAAAAAAGAGCACAGAGAGGAATAAATTTAGACCAATGTAATGAGGCCAGCTTCGAGAGCTTCTAACAGAGTTAGAAAAAGTAATTTCCTTTTTACAGAGAAACGCCGATAACTGAACAGAGTTAAATGTTTGTAAAGCTGAATAAAGTTTCGTGGTGATATTGCGCTCGACGGAAGGTAAAACTCTTATTTACACCAAGTCTACGATTGGGGTCGTCCAAGCACTTACCAAGAGATAAAACTTTAAACTTCTTTAGTTATTTTACCATAATACGCACTCCTTCCAGTTGGGACAATATAAAATCGTTAAATGTTTTACTACAAAAACTAAGCACAAGTTTCCAAACGAAAATAATTTTTTATTCACAAACAACTTTTTTTCTCAAATAGAAAAAAATAAGTGTTTCATTGAAAAAAATATGTTTCATTGACGAAAGATTCTGCGACTTGAAGATTAGAACCTGTCTGATTTCAAATTAATTTAGTCTAAATATTGTTAAATATCGGTTAGTTTAATTAATTTTTTTTCATAGGAATGGCGAAATTCCTTGAAGAAATGATATTTCTGTATCCATAAAATTTTGAACTTGGTGGAAGAACTAATATATAGAATATATTGACACGTACCTTTTGTTCTCTGAGTTGAGCTTCAAGAACATCAGCAGTATGACCAACGGCTCTCATCCTCTCAAGACGAGTTTCCATTCTCGCCAACCAGACTTCTACCTCGTTTCTTTTGGCTTCGTACCGTTGACTGTCGTTCAACATGGCATCTAACTGTGTCTTTCTTTGCATTACTTTCGAGTTTGTCTCATCCCAGTGCTCTCTCAGCTTGGTTACTGTAACAAAAAAATTACGCGCGATTAAATTACAATACAATTATGCCTGTCTAATCAACAAGGAGGATAAATTTTTATTAGTAATTCAGACAAACGAGTTATTATAATCAAAATCAAAACACGAGCACTGAAAAAAAGTAGCATTGAATCAAGAAAATGCGATTACTTGTCTGTATTCAAGAACGACATTTACTTGATCCAAGTAAATTCTCAAAAACGGACAAGAAATCGCGATTTCTTGATCCAAGAATTTTTTCGGTGAAGCTAATAATAAAATATTATAATTTATCAGGATCTTCAAACACTATTTGGAGATGTGAAAATTCGAAGAGGTTTCATGCAAGAATGGCACTTTATTCAATAACTCAAATCACTCTAAAACAATTTCAAAATATCAAGGTCGCGGCGAAAGTACCTTTTAAATAAGCTCTTAAAAATGCGAGATTCCGAGAACACGTGTCATCGAAAAGAGGCGAGACTAAAATTGAAAAATTATTTTGTGAGAATGGTAAAATTTATTACGTTACATTTTAATTTTCTAATTATTGATTTGGGTGTTTTAAGCGAATTTGGATTCTGAAAACGAATCTATTCTCAAAAATTGTCCATCAAGGATTTTTTGTAATAATAAATTGGGCTTGAGTCCCTTAACCCTTGCTTGCCACACCTCTGTAGAATAACATACTTGCCATAACGGGGTAAGTTTCTACCCCAGTGACAAAAACTGTTATAAAAAATAAACCACTGAATATTTTGACTTGAAAATTTTTTTAGAACATATTGAAAGCTTGCTTTGAAAGATAGTGTACTTTATATAGCCAAAATTAATTTAAATATACCAAAAAAATTCTAAAGTAAAAAAAAGTGTAAAAATGACCATTTTTACAAAAAAATTCAAAATTTCTTTTCCCCACGTTAAAATAAGCTAAAATTTGAACTGAGTCTTCATTTGGTCTATTAGTGTAAGGAAAAAAATAGTATTTAATTTTCTACCGACAAAAGTTTATTTATTCTGAGAAATGAAGGGAAAAATTTGGTGAAAAAATGAACTACCTTTTTTTAGCAAATTAACTCATTTTATTTATTATTTAAACTGTGTTTAAAGTGAAATTTTATTTCAAATTAGTAAAGAGAAATGTAATATAAAAAAATCTTAGCATTTTAGAGTATTTAGACACTTTTTTTAATGAACCTGTGCAATTGAGGCATATAACAACACTGTGGTCTATACACGCTGGGCGTAAACACGATGAACATCCTCTCTTGGTCTTTCTGTATACGAGTATTATTATTATTATTATTATTATTTATCGGCATTTGGAACTCGAAAGTTCATTGCCTCATCTACCCGAGACCGCC
>JBAGKK010020638.1:0-11489 GCA_037177015.1 Euceroptres primus | reverse complement strand
AAAAAACAAGACGAAAAGTCAAATGCAAGAATGTTCTGCGGTGCTTTGTTTAGCAACTACAGAGCAACAAAGTTCCGCGTAGGTGTGCCCCCGCGTGAAGAGAGAGTGCAGCCGCCGCGAGCGCACGCCGTGCCGCCGACCACATCGATTGCCTCCTGTATTGAAGCTTGATAGGAAACTCCACGAAGTGAAGCTCGTGCGGTCCGACCAAACTACCAACCTGAATACCCGAATAGCACGCTTTCATACTAAAAACATTAGAAACCACTCGTTTATCTTTTACACTTAGAGCGAATTTGGTAAACATAAAAGCTTACAAAATTAAAGTTAAGAAACTGACATTTACAATGCTTTCGGCAGTCGAAAAAAATAATAAGAATAATATCTGAATTTAGTTAAACAATTAAACCTAAAAACAAAAATCTTAGAAAATTAAATTATTTCAATTTTTCATTTTCAATTTCTTAGAATTTTCTTTACAAGACTCACACCTCTTGAGATATCTACATTCTGTTTTTCTAATCTAATCTTACTTGTTATTCCTATTTGCTTAAATAATATATCTTCTCCGAGTCGCCGGAGAACTAAAAATTAGCAACATACACACGCATTGCATTAGCAGGACAGCTTAAATTATTTTTCTAACTTCTGTTCTTTCCTCAAAGTCACCTCGAACCTCCCGTTTAGGCGACAATGTTGCATTTCAGACCATTAATGTCACTTCCGGAAACATTCCTGAGACCACCCTATTATCGACAAGTCTTCAAATTTGCCCCCAGGGTAGTTTCTAAAAGAAATTTTAGATAAATGGTAGAGTTTCTGATTTTTCTAATATCAAAGCTTCAAAACACTTTTCAATTGCAATTCTGACTATTGATTTACATCCAAAAACATTCCTATACTACCCTATTCTCAAAAAGCTTACGAATTTGACTTAGGGGTGGCTTCTAAAAGAATTTCAAAATTAGTTTCAAAAATGACAATTTCCAAACTATCAAAGTACCCAAAAAAATTTTTAATATTAATTGTAACTGATGATAACGCTTCCAGAAATCTTTATGAGAAACCCCCATTAACCTTAGGTTTTCACATCAATTTTAGGAGTGGTTTTAAAAAGAATTTCCAGATAAGTGTAAAAAATGACAATTTTCAAACTATCAGAGACACCAAAAACTTCTTAATTGCATTTGAAACTATTAGAATCACTTCCGTCAACCTTGATGTGGCAACCCAATTATCCACAAGTTTTCAAATTAGACCTAGGGGTGGTTTCAAAAAGAAATACCAGATAAATGTCAAAAATGAGAATTTCAAAGTATCAGGCCCCCTAAAAAATTTTGATTTGCATTTCTGACTGATGGCATCACTTCAGACAACCTTCCTGATAGACTCCTAATATCCTCAAGTTTTAAAAATAGACCTAGGAGTGGTTTCAAAAAGAATTTCCAGATAAATGTCAGAAATTAAAATTTTCAAAGTATCAGAGTCCCAAAAAAATTAACTGTATGTCTGATTATTCAGATCATATTCGGCAAGCCTCTTGAGGGTCGCCTATTATCCACAAATTTTAAAAATGGACCTTGGGGTGGTTTCAAAAGATCTTCCATCTAATTGTCAAAAATTACAATTTTCAAAGTAGCATGGTCCCAACAAATTTTTAACTTGATTTCTGACTATTGGGATCACATACGTTAACCCTCCTAATGCACGCCTATTATTCAGAAGTTTTCAAATTACACCTAGAGGTGGTTTCAAAAAGAATTTGCAGATAGATGTCAAAAATGACATTTATCTGGGGACGTTGACACATTTTTAAAATTTGCCTGAAAATTCTTTTTGAATCCACCCCTACGTCTAGTTTGAAATCTTAGGGATATTAGGGGTGCCTCAGGAATGATGTTTGAAGTAATGCCAATTGTCAGAAATGCAATTTAAAATTTTGTTGGCACCCTGATACTTTGAAAATTTTTATTTGTGACATTTATCTGGAAATTCTTTTTGAAGCCACCCCTAGGTCTAATTTGAAATCTTGTGGATAATTGGGTTGCCACATCAAGGTTGACGAAAGTGATTCTAATAGTCACAAATGCAATTAAGAAGTTTTTGGTGTCTCTGATAGTTTGAAAATTGTCATTTTTTACACTTATCTGGAAATTCTCTTTGAAACCACCCCTAAGGCTAATTTGAAAACCTAAGGTTAACGGGGGTTTCTCATGAAAATTTCTGGAAGCGTTATCAACAGTTACAATTATTATTCAAAATTTTTTTAGGGACTTTGATAGTTTGAAAATTGTCATTTTTGACACAAATTTAGAAATTCTTTCAGAAACCACCCCTAAGTCAAATTCGTAAATTTTTGAGAATGGGGTAGTATAGGAATGTTTTTGGATGTGATATCAATAGTCAGAATTGCAATTGAAAAGTGTTTTGAAGCTTTGGTATTAGAAAAATAAGAAAATCTAACATTTATCTAAAAGTTCTTTGAAAAACCACCCCGGGGTCAAATTTAAAAACTAGTCGATAATAGGATGGTCACAGGAATGTTTCCGGAAGTGACATTAATGGTCTGAAATGCAAAATTTTCTCCTAAACGGGAGGGTCGAGGTCGCATTGATGAAGAATAAAAATTATAAAAATAATTTTAGCTGTCCTGCTAATGCAATGCGTGTGTATGTTGCTAATTTTTAGTTCTCCAGCGACTCGGAGAAAATTCATTATTTAAGCAAATAGGGTCAACAAGTGAGATTAGATTTGAAAAACAGAATGTAGATATCTAAAGAGGTGTAAGTCTAGTAAAGGAAATTCTAAGAAATTGAAAAATAAAAATTGAAATAAATTAATTTTCTAAGATCTTTGTTCTTAGGTTTAATTGTTTAAACAAATTCAGAAATTATCTATTTAGCAAAGGAATTCTGATGTTCCTTTTTTGCGACTGCCGAAAGCATCGTAAATGTCAGTTTCTTAACTTTAATTTTTTAAGCTTTTATGTTTACCAAACTCGCTCTAAGTGTAAAAGTTAAACAATTGGTTTTTAATGTTTTCAGCAAGAAAGCGTGCTATTCGGGTGTTGAAACGTAAGTTTCATACGAAATGTAAGTTATAAATATTTAGAAGCAGGTTGGTAGTTTGGTCGGACCCGACAAGCTTCACTTCGTGGAGTTTCCGTTCAAGCTTCAACACAGGAGGCAACCGATGCGGTCGGCGGCGTGCGCTCGCGGCGGCTACACTCACACTTCACGCGGGGGCACACCTACACGGAACTTTGTTGCTCTGTAGTTGCTAAACAAAGCACCCGCAGAACATTTTTGCATTTGACTTTTCGGTTAGTTTTTTTATTTTCTATTTGTCGTTGCCGGTTGTCCCACAAGTGGTGGGACACCCTATATATATATATATATATAAATATATGTATGTCATGTAATTATAATTATATTGGTAATCATATTATCTCAACCATTATAAGACAAAATCCAAAGAAGCATTTCCTTTTGCTAAAGTTTTGCGGCATCCGTCTGAAGAACGTTGTATGAACCAAAATGTCTTTTATAGGAATCTATGTTCATATAGGGTGAAAGCAAATTGATAAACGTCTGCTGGATGTCATAGTTAGTTCTATAATATGTACTATGATGCGACAGAAATATATACTGAATTGAATTTCACTTTCGCAAAAAATATTGAATTGCATTTCTGACTTTTAAAATCTCATCCGACAACCCTCCCGACGCACCTCTATTATTCACAAGTTTTTAAATTAGACCTAGCGGTGGTTTCAGAAAGAATAACAAGGTAAGTGTCAAAAATAAAAACTTTCAATGTGTCAATGTCCCAAAAATATTTTAATTGTATTTCTGACTATTGGCTTCACATTTGGCAACCCTCCTGAGACACATCTTTTCTCCTAATGTGTCCAAAATGGACCTTGGGGTGGTTTCAAAAGGAAAATCTAGATAAATGTCAAAAATTAAAATTTTCAAAAAATCAAAGTTTCCAAAAAATTTTTCATTGCATTTCTGACTATTGGAGTCACATACGACAACCCTACTGAGGCACCCCTATTATACACAATTTTTTAAATTAGACATAGGGGTGGTTTCAAAAAGAATATCTAGGTAAATGTCAAAAATGACAATTTCGAAAGTATCAAATTCCTCAATAAATTTAAAATTGCATTTCTGACTGTTGTGATCACACTTGGCAATCCTCCTGAAGCACCTTTATTATTCACAAGCTTTCAAATTAGACCTAGAGGTAGTTTCAAAAATAATTTCAAGATAAATGGCAAAAATGACAATTTTCCAAGATCCCAAAACCCGAAAAATTTTTAATTGCATTTTTAACTATTAGCATCACATACGGTAACCCTCCTGTGGCACTGCTGTTATTCAAAAGTTTGCAAATTAGACCTGGAGGTGGTTTAGAAAAGAATTTGCAGCTAAATGTCAAAAATGACAATTTTCAAAGAACCAAAGTCCCCAAAAAATTTTTAATTGCATTTCTGACTATTGGAATCACATCCGGAAACCCTCCCGCGGCATTTATGTTATTCAAAAGTTTTTAAATTAGACCTAGAGGTGGTTTCAAAAAGAATTTGCTGCTAAATGTCAAAAATGACTATTTTAAAAGTACCAGAGTCCCCAAAAAATCGTTAAGTTTATTTCTGACTATTGGGAGCATATCCGGCTCCCCTCCCGAGGCACCCCTATCACAGACAAGTTTTTAACTGCGACCTAGAGGTGGTTTTAAAAAGAATATCCAGATTAATGTCAAAAATGACAATTTTCAATGTGGCAAAGTCCCCAGATAAACGTCATTTTTGACATTTATCTAGAAATTCTTTTTGAAACCACCCCTAGGTCTAATTCAAAAACTTGTGTATAATAGGGGTGCCTCAGGAGGGTTATCGAATGTGATCCCAATAGTCGTAAATGAAATTAAAAATTTTTTGGCTACTTTGGTACTTTGAAAATTGTCATTTTTGACATTTACTTGCAAATTCATTTTGAAACCACCCGTAGGTCTAATTTAAAAACTTGCCAATAATAGGGGTTTCACTGTAGGGTTTCCGCATGTGATCCCAAAAGTCAAAAATGCAATTAAAAATTTTGTGGGGATTTTGATACTTTGGAAATTGTCATTTTGGACATTTATCTAGGAATTATTTTTGAATCCACCCCTAGACTATTTGGAAAACAGAAGGATTGCCACCAGAAGGTGTGCCTCAGGAGGTATGTCCGATGTAGTCCCAGTAGTCGTAAATGCAATTAAAATTTTTTCGGGGAATGTCATACTTTGTAAATTTTCATTTTTGACATTTACCTACAAATTCTTTTTGAATCAACCCCTATGTCTAATCTAAAAATTTGCGAATTGTAGGGTTGCCTCAGGAGGGTTGCCAGATGTTACTTCAATAGTCGAAAACGCAGTACAAAATTTTTTGGCGACTTCGACACTTTGAAAATTGTTTGCGGACGAGTATGCTGAATAACCTTCTGATTCTTTTCAAAATTTGTATAAGGGTGTTTTTGAGCTCGCTGATTACGAATCGGATGTCAAACATTTAAAAAGTGGCGGATCTAATATGGCGTACATGTTATCCAAAGAAATGTTCGATTTGGTAAATTATCATAATTAAGGTTTTTTTTGGGTCGCTGATAATGAATTTGGAATCAAATTTTGGAAAAACAAATTAGCGAATCTAATGTTGTAGACATGTTATACAAAAAAATTTTAGATTCTGCACTTTTTTTAAAACGATTGCTTGCTGACTATGTGACAAAAAGATATCATAAGTTTATAAAAATTTCAAGGAAAGATATCAATTATTTTAAGTTTTGAATTTAGAGATTTGATTTTACTTATTATCAAGAACAAATTCCATGTTTGAACGTGTGAATCGGTTTACTCCTGCAGAAATGAATCAATTTTAACGACAAACAATTTATTTCGACTTGGAGAGCGCAGAACGTTACGTCCGTTAAGCGCACGTTTAAAGTAAGCCTAATAGAATTTTAGAAATATTTGGGCCCTCTATATCGCTTTTCCGAGGTCTACCATACAACTATCCCTGAGACAATCCCAAATTGCAAAACTAATTTTGAAAAAAATTTCTGACTTTTGGACAGCTTTTCGCAATTTTGTCCCACTGTGCGCCGGCCGGAAGAAGGCTCAGGACTTGTAGGTCAAAAGTCCTGAAAGGAGAGCTTACGACACCTTTAAAATAAGAACGCCACATTTCCTGGCCAAGGTTTCCCAACTTGCGCTAGGAAACCGCGTTTTAATATGGGACATTATTTTTCAAGTGACCCCACCTAAAAATTTTAATCTTTCAGATCGGGTTTCAATTTGGTCAATTTATTGCCTATTGGATAGGATGTCCCACATCAAATTTTAGGTTTATCGAAAAATTATTTTGTGCATACGCGAAGTTAAAACTTTTGACTATAACTCGCGCACCGTTGGCTTTGAATGCCTGTAACTATTATCGTACTATAAGCAAATTACTTTTATATCAGGTCGTTGGATTCGTATTCTTACGCACTTTTTAATAATAACAAACAAAAAATTCTAAACTCAAAACGTGACTAAAAGTTTTCAAATTAAAAAAAATAATTTTTTTCAACTTTGCAGCAAAACTTGCGTGGAGGCATCCTTGCAGCGCGACGAACCCTATAATTACGCGCTAGAGAGTGCCGCTCAATTGAGTGAAATAACAAAATTTTGTTCTAATAAGAAAAAATCTTCACTTCTTGATATATTCTTGCTGGATTTCGAAGATATTTCAATTCAAAGTGATTGAAAAATTTAAAATAATAATATGTGAACAAATTTGACTTAGTTTCGAAATTGTAGTTGAAAATACGAAAGTTTATATTTCTAGTTTAGAAATTTTCCGCGCATTTTCGAAACTTCAGATTTTATACGACAGGTGACGAATATTGAATTTACTCGCGAACGAAACAGATTTCACATTTTATAAGGGTGAAGACCTAATTCTACAATATCATTAATCTGTGATATTGCGACTTCAAGATGATGATTTGAGTAAATGCAGTTTTATTTAATCCAGATCTAGTATCCCTAATAAAAATAGAACTGATATTGTTTTATTATGGCTCTGAAAAATAATTTTAAACATAAATGTGTAAATCCTTTTCAGGAAAAAAATCATGTAAAATCAAAGGCACTGAGATCTGTATCGTCCAGGATAAGAAAGAAGTTTCCACAAATTGAAGAAATATAATGATATGTTCAAATTGCAGAAAACGATTCAGCCGCTTTAATCCACAGTTACCTTTGAATGAAGTCAATCTAATTGAAATGGATGAAGCACAAAGAGATGATAATAATGAAGGACCAGTAGACAATGAAGAATGTAAAGATGACTATCACGCAGCATGCGTTGAAGTTCTCAATAAAATAAAAGAAAAGTTTGCGGAGACTACTGACCCCTCAGAAAAGATTTTGCTTCTAACTCTTGCACCTAAATCTTGGAGCCGTAGGAAATTAATGAAGGAATATCCACCTGAACGTCAAGCTAAAAAAGCCAAGAAACTTGTGGCTCAAAAAGGAATCTTGACATCACCCGACTTGAAATTGGGGAATAAATTTCCAGTGGAAACTGAAATTTGAGTACAAAATGTTTACTAGGATGATGATAATAGTAGCTTGATGCCAGGTATGAATTGTATCAGTAAAATAAGAAGATGGATCCCGTAAACAAGTTCAAAAACGATTGATACTATGCAATCTTTCTGAATTATTTTAGTGTTTTCAAACTTAGCTTCCGGAAGTGAACATAGGATTTTCTAAATTTGCACAGCTTAAGGTGGAATTCGAATGCGGCTACTCAAGCGGCTGTAGTCGCGCATCTGCGACTGCTTTTCATTGAATCTTATGGCGCTCTTCTGAATGACGCTCGATCTGACGCGATAGTTACAAAAATTTGTCCTGTTCGTGTGTTGTGTATCTGAAATCATGGATGATTCGAAATTAATTGAACTTGTGCGGCAGCATCCTTGCATCTTTAATACAAAACACAAGTTCTACAAGGATATAAATGTTAGAGAAAATGTGTTGGCAGAAATTGCGGAAAAAATGAATGTACCAGGTGAGTAATATTTATTTATAATACATTTATTCATTATATTAATAAATATATAGTTATTTTTATTTCAAAAAATAACAGAAATAACAAAAATAACAGTATTAACCATTCCGTTCCGAGCTCAGTCTTCATTATCTCTATCGGTTCTAGTTACCTGTCTGATTTGCCAAGGCACCAAACCAATTTCACTACTAAAATAATCGGTGAAAGATTCTCTAACTTTAAAGCCATAAGCATTTCCATTAGCCCTGAACGGAGTCAGATTTTCTGTCGGTAATTTTTCGGAATTTAAAACTTAAAAGTAACATGCATTGTCGTCTTCAAAAAATGCATCTCTGAGCATATTACGAAAACAGCAAGCAATCATAATTACGTTGTTTGTTACACTCGGCTGGACAGCAGTAGGTGAATAAAAGATAATAGTGCAAATGAATTTTCCAAAACCCTTCTCGCGCGCGAAAGTCTATAATCAAATATAGCTTTTTGATATCCGAGCGAGCATCAGTCGTTACGTAGGGTTTCATCTGGTGTGTTCCCAATTTAAAAGCAGCATCCCCCGTAATCACATAACGAAGCCATACACCTTCTGTCAGTTGCCTTGAAGGAGGCTAAAATTTCTCATTTCTCAGCAGTTTCCCAATGTCTGATTTTTGTATTACCCTGCTGTCTCCTTCTTTTCCATATAAGCCAATGTCCACCATCGTGAATTTATAGTTGTCAACTACAAATGCCAACAACACAATGGAGAAAAAGTTCTTATAATTAAAATAGAGTGATCCAGTTTCTCCTGGGCATAATATCCAGACGTGCTTCCCATCCTCGGCGGACAAGAAGTTTGGGAAATTCCACTTTTCCTCGAATTCCTTGGCTGCAGCAATCAGATTTTCTCGTGTTGGGGTCGGCATAAAAATAGCTGGAAGTCTCTCACTACATAATCTGAACACATCTTTTACTATTCGGTTTATGTAGGTTGGTGATATGCGAAAAGCAAATGATAAAGATGCATACGACTCCCCAATTGCTAAAAACCTGAAACAAAAAATATAAATATACATTTAGGTGATTCATTTTATATAGTTAAAAAAAATAATTCCGTCTAAATAAGCCGTGTGAGAGGAGAAGTCGATTGAATAACATTTGGAGGTCTCCTTTTGACATTAAAGTATTATATAAGAATCAAGAAAAGTTAAAAAATGTTCTTTACAGGATTTTATGTTTTTTTTAGTTAAAGAATGCAAAAACCGTTGGAAAAATGTGCAAGACACATTCATGAGGCGCAAGCGGAGCAAAAAAATGCTGACAGGATCCGCTAGCTTGCGGAAACAACGACAATAGTGTCAGGAAGAGTCTGTCCAGTTCCTTCCCCAGGTTGAAAACGAAAGAGCATAAGAAAATAATTTTGTTTTTGCATCAAAATATTTTTTGGCGACCGGAGATGACAAAATTTAAATGCAATAATCTCTGTAAAATAAAAAAAATAAATTTTTACTTAAAACTCGGAAGCTGAAACTTTTTTTATATTTTACAGGTTATTGCATCTTAATATCTTAAAGTTTAAACACAATAGTATATTATGCACCCAGAGGGAAAAGAGGGACTTTTTTGATGAGTTACGGAAAGGCCGTAGCAGGATAAGCATGGTCTGGGTGCCCCCGCTCGGATGTGATCCATATTGTGGGGGAAGTGGCTACCCCTATAAGATAGTTTTACCCCAAGTATCAACTCAATAAAAAAACTTTTACAAAAGTTATAAACAAATTTTTAAAAATCAAAAAATTAAATTTTCTCAAAAACGGCTTTACCGATCATGATAGTTAAAATATATTTTATAGAGGGTACTAAGGGGATTCCGAAAAATTCAAGAACCAATTCCGTTGATTATAAGGGGATAAATAAAAAAAATAATTTTTTAATAATTTTTTTAAAGGAAGTACTTCTAGAACACTAACCATTTTTTCCCTATATCATGCTCAGATTCAAGGCTTGAAAATATATTTTTGCGGAAATAATCAAAGCATTACTTCATAGTTTAAAAAAAAATAAAAACTACTTGGTGGCCCTCACATGTATGCCATTCCATAAGAATGAGGGGTCAACTTAATTTTTAGCTTATGACGCAATAAGTTATACGCAATGGTGCAATAAAAACCAGATGCAACAGCATTTTCTGATTAAAAACACATTTTACCGTGAATTCCCCAGTCACAGTGTCAATTGATTATAAGTAGAAAGAAAAATACTTCTTCGTTTACTGCTGACATTCGCCAAACTAATTTCATGTTTGCCCAGGATGCACCACGTGGAGGTCGCCAGTAATATTAGCATCCTTTACTTTATATTCACTATATACAACTATATACATCCTAAATTAATAACTTAACTATAATTGCCCATTTATGGACAATTCTTTTGTTGGTTACGTTACGGTTTCACGCACATTTTTCGAAATAACTTTTTTTGTTTACTTTTTTGGATGTTCGAGTTTTAGTTTATTTGAAGGCACTAAAAAACTCTTTAAAATGAGCATTCATATAAAAAAATTTCAATAGAAGCCGAGAAATTGAAATTTCAAAAGCGTAGGAACGTTACACGTTTTCGGCGAAAACGTGTAACGTTCCAACGCTCCTAAGATTGTGATTTTCGGCGAAAACGTGAAACGTTCCAACGCTCTTGAAATTGTAATTTCTCGGCTTCTATTGAAAAATTTTTTCAGTTGAATGCTGATTTTGAAGAGTTTTTTAATGCCTTCGAGTAAACTAAAACTCGAACACCCAAAAAAATAAACAAAAAAAGTTATTTCGAAAAATGTGCGTGAAACCGTAACGTAACAAACAAAAGAATTGTCCATATATGGGCAATTATAGTTAAGTTATTAATGTAGGATGTATATAGTTGTATATAGTGTAAATAAAGTTAGCGATGCTAATCTGACTGACGACCTCCACGTGGTGCATCCTGGGCAGACAGGAAATTAGTTTGGTGAATGTCTGCAGTAAACGAAGAGAAGTATTTTTCTATCTACTTATAATCAATTGACACTGTGAATAGGTAATTCACGGTAAAATGTGTTTTTAATCAGAAAATGCTGTTGCATCTGTTTTTTATTGCACCATTGCGTATAACTTATTGCGTCATAGGCTAAATATTAAGTTGGCCTCTCATTCTTATTAAATGGCACACATGTGAGGGGCCATCAAGTAGTTTTTATTTTTTTAAACTATGAAGTAATGCTTTCTACTTGGTGGGTACCTATCACCACTACGTAGCGCGTCCTCAGGTTGCGGATAGAGGAAAGGCCCCTGAGCTTAAACACCCCTGAGGTTAACTGCGAATACAAGAATAAGCAGTCGCGGACAGCCGATAGGAACCAGTCGTGGGTGTG
>JBAGKK010020627.1:0-11489 GCA_037177015.1 Euceroptres primus | reverse complement strand
TATATAGGGGAAAGTTCCTTAAGACGGGCTACCTCCTAAGACGGGCCACTCTTAATAGTTTTGTTTGAAAACATTATATTCATCACTTATATATGAATATACATGCTCAGCAAAATTCTAGTTATTTTGAAAGTGTTTTTTTTTGTATTGGAAGTACATTTTTTTTTAAATAAAAATTATTTTTCCATTAGAGAACGAACTTTTACCTGTTTTAGAAGTTGTGATTTAATAACTTCTAATTATTTTGAGGAGTAAGTTATTCTTTTTTGATAGCTAATTTTGTAAACTTTGCAATTGTTACTTACGTTTTATTAATTTTTATGATGTTTAATAACAAAATTTTAAAAATTGTAAACATGCGAAATTCCTAAGACGGGACCCAGATAGGCTAGAAAACTGCTGATAGAAGCGTAATCTGCTTTATCTATGAATTACCGGCGGTACGCCGCAAATGCGTCAGATATTTAAGTCCGCTATAATTAGTACCTTTCCTAACCTCTTTATTGCTTTTTGATCATAAAGAGAAAATTTTTTTAAAATATGTTGTTTATTCACTTTATATCAGTAAATTATTGATCTACGATGAATAAGATTTGTCATTTTACAATTTTTTATAAATATTAAGTTCCTGATCTTTGTTAATACTTGTTTTCTGTTAGACCTTATTTAACGCTTATTTTACGTTTTATAATGAATTTTGCATGAATAATATGTCATAAATGTGCAGAATATGTTTAAACAGTACGCTACGAATAAAATTTATCAATATTTAGTGTTTATTTATATAGCTTTTTTGATTTTTAAAAGGGTCCCGTCTTAGGATACCGGATTACCTAAGACGGGAAAAATACATATTTTTTTAACATCGAAATTTATTACCTTTTGAACATTTTTTGAACATATATATATATATATATATAAAATTTTTCTATAAGTAACAACATATACTATTGCGAGCATGATCCCAATGGTATTTTACAGTTAAAAAAAAATTATTTCGTTGGCCTCTACAAAGTATGCGACTCCATTGAAAAGAGAGGTCTTCTTAATTTTAACTCATGACTCTTAAATGAGCATCATTCGAAACCATGAACACGCTTTTGCATAGATTTGAATTTACATCTTGTATTTTCGATCTTTTTTTTTGTGCTCTTGCATATTTTACACAGTGTGTACAAAAGTCTGTCTACAAGTTAATTTTCAATAGATTTTGATTTTTTTTTAAATAACCGTAAGGCATTTAGGTATATCGAGTCGGTACAGAAAATTCACTTTGGCCAAACAATTTTTTTTTTTTAACAACAAAGTAAACAATATTTTTTTCCTAACTTTTCAGATGTACCATTTTTTTAAGATCTTCAAATTGACTTAAAAAAAAGCTTAAGTCAGTATGATAACTATCTAGCAACAATTTCCAGAAGGTTAGAGTAAGAAAAAAAATTGTTTATAATATTTGAAACCAATTTTATTAATGAACAAAAGCCATTTTCTCGTGATTCGCAATGATTAGTTGATTGAAATTCATAGTTTTGATATAAAATATGAGAGAAATTAATGCCTCATTGCGATTAGTTAAGAATAGCTGCTGTTTGACAAATATTTAAACAATTTTTATGAAAAAATACACAGTTTTTTATGTCACAATGAATAGGCAAAATACTACTTGCTGTCATTTATTTCAAATTAACAACAACTGTTAATTATTTGATCAATATTTATAAACAAATTCATATTTTCAACATTCACATTTCAACATTTTCAAAACGAATAGGCCCAGTTTTTCTGTGGAACCAACTAAAAATGTATTGCCAGTGACTCCTAGCGGCAATTTTGTTTAAATTGATAAAAAATATTAATTATTTGAACAATTTTTATAAATAAATGCACATTTTGACCATTTTTTCAAGAATAGGCTCCATTTTCTTAGCGAAATCAACTAAAAATGTATTGTCAATGGTTCTTTGCTATTACGCTTTGCTAATGGACAAGAATAGTTAATAATTTAAACAATTTTTATGAACAAATGTACATTTTGGCCATTTTTGCATGAATAGACTTATTTTTTTTGTGAAATAAACTAGAAATGTCTTTCCAATGACTCCTTCTTGTCATATTTGTCCAATTAACAAAAACTGTTGATTATTTAAACAATATTTATAAACAAATTCACAGTTTGACTATTTTTCCATAATAAATATAAATTTTGTTACAAGAAATGTCTTGCCAATTATTCCTTCTTGTCATATTTTTCTAATTAAGAAAAAGTGTTGAGATACGATATCCAATAAATAGATAATTTGATAACCCAGTAAACAAAAGCCCATCACACCTTTCATTAACACATATAAACCATGAACTTTTAGTTAATTCCGCAGAAAAAAATTAATATTTATTATGGGAAAACAATAAAACTGTGAATTTGTTTAGAAATATTGTTTAAATAATCAACAGTTTTTGTTAATTAGACAAATATAACAAGAAGGAGTCATTGGAAAGACATTTCTAATTTATTCCACGAATAAAATAAGCCTATTCATGCAAAAGTGGCCAAAATGTACATTTGTTCATAAAAATTGTTTAAATAATTAACTCTTCTTGTCCATTGGCAAAGTATCATAGCAAAGAGTCATTGCTAATACATTTTCAATTAATTTCGCTAAGGAAATGGAGCCTGTTCTTGGAAAAATGGTCAAAATGTGCATTTGTGAAAAAATTTTTAAATAATTAATATTTTTATCAATTTGAACAAAATTACAGCTAAGAATCACTGGCAATACATTTTTAATTGGTTTTGCAAAAAAATTAGGCCTATTCGTGGAATAATGTTAAGAATATGAATTTGTTTATAAATATTTCTTAAATAATTAACATTTGTTATTAATTTTAAAAAAAGGACAGCAAAGAGTCTTCGGTAAGACATGTTTGGTTGATTCTGCAAAAAATTGAGCCTATTCGTTGGGATATGTATACGAAAACTGCGTATTTGTTTATCAAAATTGTTTAAATAATTGTCAAATAGCACCTATTCTTAGCTAATCGCAATAAGCATTAATTTCTCTTATATTTTGTATAAAAACAATGAATTTCAAACAAATAATCATTGCGAATCACGAGAAAATGGCTTTTGCTTATATATTTGTTTAAAATTTTATAAACAATTTTTTTCTTACTCTGACCTACTGAATTGTTGCTAGATACTTATTACACTGACTTAAGCTCTTTTTTAGTTAATTTGAAGATCTTTAAAAAAAGGTACATCTGAAAAGTTAGGAAAAAAATGTTTATTTTGTTGTTAAACAAAAAATTTTTATTTGGCCAAAGTGAATTTTCTGCACCAACTCGATATACCTGGAAGCTTTTACGGTTAATTATGAGTCATGAGTTAAAATTAAGAAGACCCCTCGTTTCGAAAGAATCGCATTCTTTGTAGAGGCAAACAAAATAATTTTTTTAACTGTGAACTACCATTGGGATCATGCTCGCAAAAATATATGTTGTTACTGAGGGCTTGAGTGTATTATAGGAAAAAAATTGCGACGGAACCAAAAAGCTTTCATAGAAAATTTTTTTTTTAAATTCCAGAAATTTTTTTTATTCCTCTCTAATTGCCAGAATTAACTCTCCATTTTTTCTTAGGACCGCTGTGATATCTTGTTCAATATATATTTAAACCATCGAAATTGATTCAGCCATTTTCGAGAAAATGGCTTTAATTTCTTGATTTTAAAAAATTTTTTTATTACTTCTGTAAAAAAATTTTTTTGAAGTTAACACTTGGGGTAAATTAGTTTTAGAATAGTAGAAACTACCACCCAAATATGAACCAAATATCTGCTAGGTCAGACCAACCATGCTTACCCAGATATGGCCTTTTATTTAATTGTTACAAATCTATTTATTAAATATTAAATCACCAAAACAAGAATTCAAATGTGGAAACAGTTTATGATAAGTAATGCGGAATAAATAATTAGGAATTAATAAGCATTAATTGCTTTTTTCAGACCTATGACGTTCGAGTTTATGCGTGAAGTCACTCATAAAGGTATCACTGGTTACCAATTTGCACTTGATCGTAAAACACTCGGTAACAACACTAAAAAACGTTACCCTCATGAGCAGGCAAAGTACTTTGAACCAACTACAACCACGGAAGATTTTTTCTCTGCAGAGCCTACTTCTCAATCATTCGAAAGTGAAGAAGATCCGGACGTGGTGAATATTGGTCAGTGCTTTTGTAATGGAGATTGCAGCCCCATGGGTGTCATAAATATTACTGCCTGTCGTTATGGTGCACCAGCATTCGTTAGTTTACCTCATTTTTACAAAGCTGATCCCATTCTGAGGGATAAAGTTAAAGGAATGCACCCAAAAGAGAAAGATCACAGCTTTTATGTTACTTTAGAACCTGTAAGCACTTTCAAAATTATAATCATTGCAAATACTTAAGTACTTTTTAAACAGGAGGAATTAACACTTTCTTTATTCTTTTCAGACTTCAGGAATTCCGATAGATGTATCAGCGAGATTACAAGTCAATATTTTGATGCAGCCATCCAAAACAGTATCGTAAGTATTAGGGTGGATCACAAAAACTTGTTTTTATTTTTCGGCGGCCTTATCGTGACAATTTCTTCCTTTGAGTGAGAAACTACAGTCCTCATTTTTGCATATTGAAAAAAAAAATTTAGAGGTTGGGAGCATCAAAGTTACGTAAAAATTAAGGTTTTCATAGTTCTCTATTTGTGAAAAAATATATATATATATATATATATATATATATATATCAATTTTAGAGCTTATGAAAAAAATTGCAGCTAATACAAAGGACAAAATTCATTTTGTGCCCGATTGAAACAAAAAATTTGGCGCCAGTAAAACGCATAAAATGTACGATTTCTTATTAACAGACCCCTAAACATTTTTTGTAAGGTTTGTCAAAATTCTAGGACCTTCCCCATACAATAGGGAAAAAATATGTAATAGATATGAGATAAAAAATTTAAAATCCGGGCACAACAAAAATATTTTCGAAAAAAATTTCTTTAACAAGGCTTTTAATGGTTTCTCCATCACTTAAATTTGCTAAAATAGCAAATTAAAACCATTCCAATATATATATATAGAAGAATGCTAAATAACTGACTGTTGTTAAGTCCGTGAAAAAAGTGTAATTTTATTTATAAATGCATACCGTCAAACGGGGCAACTCCGGACATTTGGGGTAATTTCGGACAATCCTAGATTCATCGCTTAAATTACTCAAGGTGGTTTTAATTAGGATCTGGAACCAGTTAAGGCTTAAACTGATTCCATATTCTAATTGGAACCGTTCTGAGTAATTTAAAGTATCAATTTAGAGCCGTCCGAATTTACCCCACATGTCCAAAGTTTCCCCGTTTGACGGTAGCATGATAAAAAATTTTGAAACAATTGTTTACAATAAAAATTATTCATTGTCATCGAAATGTACTTAAAAATTAAGAAGTTATTCATTTACAGTTGATTGCGTCGGAAGAACCAAATTTGTACATTCAAAAATAGCCAAATTGTGCATTTGTTAATTAAGATTGTTTAAAAAATTATTCATTTTTATTGGATGATCAAATATGATAATTAGGTTTCATTTCCAGGTAATATATGATCGATCTCGTAGAAAAAACTTTATTTATTCCATCATAAATACCTGATATAAAAAACAAAGGACAAAGGACCTTGTCCTTGACCTTGACCTTGTCCAAGGTCCTTTGTCCTTTATAAAACTTGCTCATAAAATAAGAAATTATTTATGAATATTTATTAATTCAACTAAAAAACTCTTCTTGTCCATAAAGTGTTCAAATTTAATGCGAATCAAGTGACGAATCGTTGCCAATCCCCACGAAACCATTTTCATTCACTTATTTGTTTATAAAAAATGAAATAAATTTTTAAACATTTGTGTTGCTATTGGACGTCTGTTTTGGATAGTTGCTTCATGTTTTCTAGGTATTTTTGAATGAATCCAAGTATTTGTTAAAAACTGGTAGACTTCAAAAGTCCAAAAATTTTTTATTTTTGTTATTAAATTTTTAAAAAATAAAAAATCCGCCATGACAGCTCGATGCGGAATTTTATTAGGTTTCATTTTTAAAAAACGTTCAATTCGGATAACAATTGTCTTCTGAAAATCAATTTTTCAACGGACGTTTTTTTTTACCTCGCTGTGTGGTGCTAAATAATTTTTTTTCAATGGGACACAAAATGAGAGTTTTGTCCTTTATATTAGGTTCAATTTTGGGTCATAAGATATTTCTCTAAAACTGATATGTATATTTTTTTAAAATCGAAAACTACGAAAATCTCAATTTTAACGTAAATTTGATACTCGAAACCTCTAAAAAAATTTTTTATAATCTGAAAAAATTAGGAGTGTATTTTCTCACCCAAAGGAACACACTGTCCCGATACGGCTGCCGAAAAAACAAGTTTTTTGTGAACGACCCTAGTAAGTATGCTTAAAAATCATTCAAATTCACCGAAACTTGTTATATTTATTTTAACATAGGGGAAAGTTGCCTAAGACGACTCCCCTTCCATATTTTCCAAAAATTTTCGATTTTAAGGAACTTCAGAAGCAAAAGCGATTACTGACATCAAAGTTTCATGTTTGTTTTACAAAGTTCATATGACTAAAAATTCAAAAAAATTTTAAAAGTCAATAAATTGCTATGTTGAAAAAAATATCTATTTTTCTCGTCTTAGGCAACCCGGTATCCTAAGACGGGCCCCTTTTAAAAATCAAAAAAAAAACTATGAAATTAAGCACTAGATATTGATAAATTTTATTCGTAGCGTACTGTTTAAACATATTCTGTACATTTATGACATATTATTCATGTAAAATTTCAAAAGTTAAAATAATAATGGGTTTTTAAATGTTTGCCAAAATTGATTTTTAGATGGTGTAAACAAGTAATTTTTTCTTAATTTGCAGATTTATGAAAGATCTTCCTACGATATACTTTCCAGTATTTTGGTTCAGTCTAAGGGCTGGAATCCCTGATGAAATGACTGGACCAATGAAGATGTTAGTAATGACACCTAGCATAATGCATTACAGTAGTATAGCAATGCTTTTGATCGGATCTTTGCTAATTTTTGGCACTGCAATCATGTGCTACTTTCAACAAGGAAGAACAAATTCATCGGTGAGTTATTAATTATACTTTAAAAAATAATTATAAAACTGATCACAAACAGTATTTCTATTATCCTATTGTAAGTTAAGTCAAAGAAGTATATTTTACTTATTTATGTTTATTTTACATATGTTGAATAATGAAAATATTTTTAAGGAAGAAGTTCATCGGTGAGTTATTAATTAAAATCGCAAAAATAATTATAAAAATAATTTTAAACAGTATTTCTATTATCTTATTTTAAGCTAAATTAGAAAAGTGAATGTTAAATAATAATTTTTTTTGTATTTTAGAGTATCAGTCCATCGTCCAGAATATCAGTTAAATTTCCTAGTAGGAAAGCAGAGTTAGTATATGTGGATAGAACTGATATTGACGATCTACAAGTCAAAAGCGATCGACGGTTGTATCCAAAATTGTAGTTCTAGAACTAGAAAATGGAAAATATTTTCCGAACACTCACTTTCAAAAAAGCTTCCAGTTGAGCCAGAACGAAAATGAAAAACTTGCAATTTTGTTGCAAGAGGTTACATCGTTTGGGAAAAAAAAGAATAATTTTCCATTTTTACGATTTTTAAACAAATCTGAGCAAAGACTGTGATGAACGAAAATATTGTCAAAAACTTTTTTGGTTTTTTTTATAGATTGTTAATAAATGAAATGCTTGTGAAATTAGTGAACTGCTTTCACTAAAATGAAATTTTAATGAAAGAGTATATAAAACTCATTTGAAAATAGGAAAATTGTGACTGATAACAAATAAAGTTACTACGCATTTTTTATAAACTTTTCTAAGGTAAAGTAAAGAAATTTAATTTTTGTGAAAGAAAAATGTTAAGTGGAACATTTTTCGTGGGACCAACAATGTTATTGCTTGCCTTCAGTGTTTATTAAGCTGTGCTACTGCTCGATAATATATTAATAATTCTTGTCAATCGAATGACGAGAAAATTTAGTTATACAGGGTGGACACGTAATAGCTTACATACATGGAGAAACATGCTACCCGACATACACCGATGAACGCAAAAAGCGTTAGGACAAGGGTTTTTGCGCCTACAGAGTGTTTTAACTCCTTACATTTGCATGTGATTCAATGAATGTAAGTCGGACGTGTCACACTATAATAAATTACAACGACTGCAACAAATATACGTAAGATTAAAAAAAGTAACAACTAACCAAACCCGTAATTATTCTCGAAGCTCAGTATAGGATAAGTAAACAATTAGGCGAATCCTTTTTTTATAAATATGCCTTTACAAAAATCCAAAGAACAAGGTTTTTTAGGACTATATTGAAAAATAATTTAATAGATTTCCTTTTTCATTTTTTCTACGTTTTACGTGAAATTCTATTTAAGTTGTTGATTCCAGTATAATCAGTGAAAACGTTAAGAATTATTAAAAACCTCTTTCAGAATATCACAAAATGTTTCGTCTAAACATTGTGCCATGCCATTAGCTCATAATTTATAGAATAAGAATAATGTAAAATACAGAGTTGTTAGCTTGAAATTTTGAAAGATTTTATAAACAAATAAATATTTTACTACAGGATAGCAGTTTCGAAAATTCTATGCATAATATTTAAAATAGAGCTTTGTAAAAAAATCATTCAACTGTATGTACCAAAGAGTATTCATGAGAAGTTGAAAAATTTGGAAATTTTGAAAGCAACTTCTGAAATAATTGATATTTTTGTACATGAGAAATAATACATTATCTATTAATTTTTTATTTGACGTTCAGTTTTGATCTTTATTCATTTTTAAATATGATTGGATAAAAATGAGATACTTTAAAAGTGGATGTTCGAAAAAAGTATAAACCCTTTTTACAAATGAACGAATTATAGATTGCTCAATTACAATAGAGTCAATTACAATAGAATCAATTTTAATAGAATCAATTACTTAGATTAGCTATTTACTCAATAAAGCAATGGATGAGTTGTTGCAATATACAAGGAATTTTTTAATGGAATGTAAAAATTAGAATTTTATTTTATTTTTTTATGGGAGATTATAAACCGAATAAAAAAATGCATTCAATTTTTCACCATAAAACTATTATATATAGCTTTAAATTTTTTGTTTCCTTGGAATTAGGGGCACTCTTTCCACCTTTATATCGAGCTTTTACCCCTTTAAACCGTTCTAACATGATTTCATACTTTGTGCCAAATCTTTTTTCATCGACCAATTCTTTAACAATACTTTGATATATTTAAATTGGAATTTTCCAATGCATAGATAGCAAAAGACATTGATTACAGTATCCAAATACTCTTATGATTATATTAGATTTAATTAATATTTTATTGATTAATAATGCATAAAAATGTATGTATATTTTTTTCGTTCTAATGAGGTGAGACATGACTTATATGGTATAAGAATATTAAAATAAATCCAGTTTAATCAAAGTGTCGTGCATATTTACTGCACAAAACTGTGTGATTGTTATGCAATTCGCAAAGTGACATCGAATTATTATTGTAAAATGATCATGTTATGTACGTATAAATGTAGAACACAAGCATTTTGAACAAAAATGTAAAAAATGCAGAGCAATAGAATTCTGATTTTATACGTCGTTTTTAATAAAGATTTTATTATTTTTATTAACTCAGACTTCATTTCATGTATAGATTTTCATTTTCATGTGTGAAACATCATGTATGCATATTACTATTTTTAAATTCAGATCATATATCCACCCTATTTTTTAGAGAACGAGACTGCCTTAAATAACACAATTTACCAATTTTTTTATTGCACTACGTGAACTTTTTATCTTGCTGGAGATATGACGTAAAAAGTCCAAGGAAGCTTGAAATTGCGTCACTTTATGATTTCTAAAATTAGGAGCTTGTGAGGTGGAAATGGAAACATCTTTTTAATTATTTTCTCATTCTCATTATTTTCGTAATCTTCATAATTGACGGCTCGGAAAGCAAAACCGACGGAGCGCTCAAGACGGTAGAATTTGGATTAAATTATTATGCACATTAAATGGGTTTAATCATATGTTGCAGATTAGGTAAAGATGGGTAAGAGTGATAAGAAATTCGAAGGTTAGACTTTCATTATTGGTGTTTCAAATATTTGAGAACCTTTATTCTTCAATTTGTAAAGATGTGCGTCAAGAAATATTTTTTGGTTTATTTGTTCTGAATCTGAAATGAAAGTTTCAGGGATATTAAAAAAATTACCTAATTCGAAGTTTCACTCTTCTAAATTGAATTAAAAATTAATTGTGTGTGTATCTGTATTTATAAAAATGTTAATTAATAATTATTATTATTATTTACTTACATATTTGTAACCTCTCTAACTAACCTCGATCTGCTGAAAGATTTTTGTATTTCGTAATGGGGGACAAAACGAAAAAAAAAATTATCACACTCACCCCAAGTCTGATATTTTTATCTGATTAATTCTGTTTATTTTTATAAATCAAGTTTGATTAATTATCCTATTGTCATTTACAGTTGCAAATAATAAAAATCTAATTTTTTAAACACAAAAATGGATAATAAAGAAGAATAGAGTATCTTTCTTCATTCCTTACAAAAAAATACAACGAAAGAAGCTTTAATGAAAGAAGAATTCTGTGCCTTTTAAAATAATCACCAACAAAATATAAGAATTGATTTACTTTTCATTCCAAATTTTCTCTTTATCACACTAATATTGTTATCACACTCACTCCTTTGACCCTACATAAAAATTGACTTAAGGGTATTGAACACATGCCAAAAAAATAGCTGAAATTATGCAAATGCCGTAATTTCCAGCTGCTTTTATGCTTTTTACGTCTCAAGAATTAGACCTATTTAGCATGTTAACCTATTTGCCGCCTCCACCTGTTTAATATGTTATCGACTAGTGCAGGAAATTTGAGCAGATAAAAAGTCTTTTTATTTTAATATTCAGTAGTTTATTCTATTGATTAGGGAACCAAGAATTAAAACAAAAATAGGATAATAAATTAAGGTAATAAAACAAAATAAATATATAATAAAATGAATAAATATTCCAACTGTTAATATTCAGGCTGCCTTTTCACATATTTAAATTTCGGAATAAAAGAATGATCTAAACAGTTGCAAGTCCTATGCAATATCGAATTCCTTTCTTGCTTAAATTTCTTTGCATACTCCAAATCAATTTTCACAACAAAAAAAAATTCGAAAAAAGTGGATTGATTTTTGAGGGCAAAAAACAATTTTTCTGTGTTGGGAAAATCAGTTTGGAAAGAAAAAGATTCTAGTCGTACCAGAATAAATTTCACAACCTTGAAA
>JBAGKK010020617.1:0-11489 GCA_037177015.1 Euceroptres primus | reverse complement strand
CAAAAACGGGGGGGGGGGGTAAAATTTTACACAAATCTAATACCTTCTTATATGATGAGAATGTAAAAAGGAACGATTGCAACAATGCCAAATTGACAGTTTTTGGAAAAAGTGGACAATAAAATCAATCAAGGTTTTCTCAATAAATAATTAAAAATTTCCACTTTTCTTTGCTATGGATGTTTGATAATAGTTTCTTTGTTACAAAAAAATGTTAACTGGTCCGCAGGATAAATTAAAAATATCAGTTAACTTAAAAAAAGTAACAACGGTAGCCAAAATGTCAAATTTCCACTTTTTGGAAAAAGTGGCACACGAATTAATTCAGGGCATACTCAATAATTAAAATTTTCTACTTTTATTCGCTCCGGATGTTTGATCAGACTCTCTTTGTTGCAAAAAAAAATGTTCACCGGGCCGCAGGATCAATTTAAAATATCAATTAACTTAGAAAAAAGCAACAGCGGTTGCAAAAATGCCAAATTTCCACATTTTGGAAAAAGTGTCCAATGAAATAAAATCGGGGCTTTCTCAATAATTAAAATTTTCCCTTTTTCTTTGCGGGAGATGTTTGCTTGGAGTCTCCTAGTTAAAAAAAAAACGTTTACCGGACCGCAGAATCAATTTAAAATATCAGTTAACTTGGAAAAAAGTCACAATGATTGCAAAAATGCCAAATTTCCACTTTTAGGGAAAATTGGCCCACGAAATATATCAGGGCTTTTTCAATAATTAAAAATTTCCCTTTATCTTTGCGGGGATGTTTGCTCAGAGTCTTCTTGTTACAAAAAAACGTTTGCCGCCCCACAGGCTCAATTAAAAATATCAGTTAACTTAGAAAAAAGCAACAACGGTTCCAAAAATGCCAAATTTCCACTTTTTGGGAAAAGTGACCATTGAAATAAAATCGGGGCTTTCTCAAAAATTAAAATTTTCCCTTTTGCTTTGCGGAGGATGTTTGCTCAGAGTTGCGAAAATGTCACTTTTCCACTTTTTGGAAAAAGTTTCCACGAATTAATTTAGGGCTTTCTCAATAATTAAAATTTTCTTCTTTTCTTTGCTCTGGATGTTTGCTTCGAGTCTCTTTGTTAAAAAAAAGGCTTACCTTCTCAAGGGATCAATTAAAAATGTCAGTTATGTGCTTTAACTTTGCACACTATTACAGCATGCTACAAGACATATTTTCAGAGACTTTCAAAAATCTGCGTGCATTTTTGCAAAAACAATCAAATATTATAAAAAAGATCATTTTAGCAGGTTTTTATTATATTGTAAGTAAAAATATTAACCAATCTCAACGATCGGCACACTAAATTGTAGAACTTTTTTAAACCTACAATTTAAAATTAAACTTCTTTTCTCTCAGATTCATAATTTGACCGCACTCTTCAAAAAACATGAGTTCACCAACTTTAAACATGTCGTGCATGGTTAAAAATTCAAATCTCTTGTGGCTAAGACCACTTCCTTCATCACAGGCATCAATACTACCATAATAATCAGTCAGATTTCATTCTTTAATTTTGTGCTTAAAAGATCACTTTTTAGCGTTCATTCCCTGGACTAAAGCTGTAAATAGTTTTTTCTACTTGTAAAGTGTAAATACTGCCCACTTGACACTATTTTATTTACGTTTCTAGACGTCTTTTTCTGTTTCAGTTTCTCGCCTATAATATATAGTTATTTGTCGGAAATTCAAAAATGAAATCCAATTATTTCCTGAATAAATGAAGAATTTCTTACCGAGATTATAATCCGTTGCTAAACATATCAAAGTTCAGGAGATGAGGAATGCCAGCTTTCTCGTTATTCAATGATAGAAACGTTTTAATAATTTCAATACGACTGTGGAATTTTGCTATCGTTGGTACTATCGATGGAATTTGTAGGTTTGAAGTTATGCCATTCTGGATGAAAGGTATGTAGTAATTAACAACATCGCTATCAAGCCTTCGCCGACGTTTGCATGGGTTTCGTCCAAAGGAATCAGTTCTGCCAGCCATAATAATGATTCATTAATTATTTAAAATATTTCCAAGCTATACTCTGCGGTTTAGAAACTTGGATCTCTATCTGAGAGGATAAAACATCTTTGATGTGCCCCTAGGGCGACAGGCAAAACAGAATAAACTTTTCCAAAGTTTATTCTCTCCAAGTTTATTAAGCACAGTCGGCATCTGTAGCTAAATTATCGCTGAAGTTAGCTGTCCCAGATCCTACAAAAACTGTTCGTTAGGACAGACAAGAATAAAGCTATCGTCTTCGAGGCTCCCTTTTAGATACTTTGCCCGCCACCTTCCGCTCGTTCTGACTGAAAACTTCTGACTTTCTAAATACTTATGCGAAACTACGAAGAACACCACAAAGTTTTTAACAAAAATTTAGAAAAGATAGCAGACAAAGAAAGAAATGAAAAAAGTTTTGAAACAGTTATTCTATATGAATAATATTCCCAATTAATTCATTTCTGAACAATTTCTTTAATTGATTTTCCTTGGGTAATTTTTTAAACACTGATTTGTATGTTCAATTTTTAATTTTAAAAAAGGGGGAAATTTTCTCATTATTGAGAAAGCCTTGATTGATTCCATTGGCCACTTTTTCCAAAATGTGGAAATTTGTCATTATTGCAATTTTTTATTTTGTAAGTTTAATGGTATTTTTAATTGATACTGATAACCAACAAGCGTTGATTTGTAACAAGGAGACGTGTATCAACATCCCCCACAAAGAAAAGGGGAAATTTTTTATTATGGGTAAGGCCCTTATATGTATATTGCTTTCATTAACCACTTTTTCCATAAAATGGAAAATTGGCATTTTTGCAGTAATTGTGTCTTTTCTACATTTACTGGTATTTTAAATTGATAGTGCCAACCAGCCGACGTTGATTTGTAACAACATTGTTAGAAAAATCTGTATTAGATTTAAGATACAAGTATGTGAAGCAAATATGCACTACGGCCATTGAAATTTAAGACATATTGTATCTTAAATTTAATATACAACCCGCCAGCGGGTCGGTATTACAGATTGCGACAATCCATAAAGTCTTTTTATTTTTGAAATCTTGCAAAAAAAATTATACCAATGTATAATTAACCATAGGAACTAATATCAGCTAATGGAAACTCTTCAAGGAATATAAATCCATCATTAATTTTTCATTTTAACCCTCCTAAACCCCTTTTACTGTGCCCCAAAAACCACTCCCATAGCAGGGTAATCAAAGTTTTATGGAATATTGACACTAATTGACACTTTTTCCCCATTTTTTTCACAGATCCACATTAGTAGATAAATCTTACTTTTTTATTTACTTTTTAAGTAACTTTTTATTGTTTAAACAATTTATATTTGTTTAAATAATTTATTTTTTCACAAATATTGTGAATGGATGGTGTTTTTTCAATGGTACAAACTAATTAATTAACATAAAGAGTCAACGTATTCATACCAGTTGTATTTTAATTGTTTAAATGTTGAAATGTTGAAACGTAACTTTTAACCTGAATGCGATAGAAAATAATATTTTTTTCTAATTTTTTCTAAAATTATTCAACAAGTGCCATTAGTTTATTATAATTAAAACTTTTTTAACTCTCTTTGAATTGTTTAAACAATTTTTATTTATTTAAATAATTTTTTTTCATCAATATTGTAAATTGATGGTGTTTTCTTGATGCTAAAAGCTAATTCATCATCATTAAGAGTCAACGCATGTACATTTCAGTTGTTTTTACATTGTTTAGACAATGTTTAATTGTTTAAATATACTTGTAACTTTCAGCTGCATCTGAAAGAAAATCATAGCTTTTTGTAAATACTTCAACAAGTTTCATCAGTTCAATGTAATTAAAACTTTTTTCAACTTTCTGTGAATTGTTTAAACAATTTTTATTCGTTTAAATAAATTTTTTCTCTAAATATCGTGAATTAATAGTATTTTTAAAAAACCACCTCCTAAGAAATCAATGTAAAAGATCAGTCAATTAGTTTCAGTTATTTATAAATTATTTTAACAATTAATATAACTAAAACTAATTCGTGGACCTTTTATATTGACTTTTTAGGTGGTAGTGTTATAAAAATACCATTAATTCACGATATTTTGAGAAAAAAAATTATTGAAACAAATAAAAATTATTTAAACAATTCACAGGAAGTTGAAAACAGTTTTAGTTATAATAAAGTTATGAAATTTGTTGAATAATTTACAAAAATCTTAAAGGTCTGCGCCGTCGCGCCACGCTGACGCCGCCGCCGATTTTTCCTACCTAATGAGACGCCGCTGATATTCATTCGGCGCGTCGGCGTGACGCCGTCCACAATTTTCGGTATGTGATACATAATGATGTCACGAATTACCGACTGATCTTTTATTTATATTCAGCGGGTTTATTAAGAGGAAAATGCAAATATAATGCTAAAATTTGAGGAAATAATAAGGAACACATCAAGGAATCAATGTCTGGTGCGTTTCAGTTTTACTTTGAAAAAAATTATTATTATATTTTTTCAAAATAAAAACTGAAACGCACCAGACATCGATGCCTAAATATATATTTTTTATTATTTCCTAAAATTTCAGCATTATATTTACATTTTTCTCTTAATAAACCCGCTGAATGTAAATAAAAAATCGGTCGGTAATTCGTGAAGTCATCATGCATCAAACACCCTCAAGACCAATGAGGGCACAAATTAACTACACAAAAATGCTCAAACTTGCGCAAATTAAATGTACCCATGGTAACTTATGATGGCGCATATAATTCATTTATTGCACGGATATCGATTTTCTCAAACTATAAACAGGGTGGCAACTTGACCTGGAAACCTGGAATTCTGTTTAAAAACTTGGAATTTTGAATATTTAATTACAAAATCAGAAATTTACTTTTAATTACAGTAAAATTTAAATTTTTGCGGCTAACTTTCTTCTGCTAAAAGTTAATGTAGTGTAATTTATTAACATCCTAAAGCCCTATTTTGCAATCCCAAAAGTTTTAGGAATTTCAAATTTAAAGCATCAAAGTATATACATAATGTCAAATAAATTGTAATTTAATAATAAAAGTTATGGGTTCACTTAAAACAGTTAAATAATGTATTTTCCTTGACCTGGAAAAGTTGAAAATGTGACCAGGAAAAACTGGGAAATGACCAGGTATTTAAAATCGGCAGATGAATCGCCACACTGATAAAGTTCCACTTAATGTCACTAATTCGTTCTGGCGGTTGGTTTAACTATTGTTTATATTATTTATCGATTGCTTTTAAATATTTATTAAATTTTAGAAATATATTTTGTTTTCTATCTTCATCATATCTGTAACCAATAAAATAAATTACAAAAAAGGCCGTTTTAGTTCCAGGATAGTTTTTTATCTTCGATTGTAATTCTCCTAAAAAGATAATTTTATATGGATGTTCCGGGGGTACATAAAACCTCAAAAAATGATCTATAAAATTTTCAATCTATAAATTGTAAAATATGTAATTATTTATTTGAAATGAGTTATTTTAAATTTTATGTCTCTTTCTTATAAGATAACAATTGTAATTTTTATTCAATCTGTATCATTGAAGGCTTATGTTATTCAAGATTCTCTATCATTCTATTTGTGGAAATTTCATTAAAATTTAAGTTTTAAAAAGTAAAATTTATACGAAAATTTAATAATCTTTTTAAATAATAATTGGTTGACTTATTTATAATAAAACTCTCACGAATAGAATTTTAAAGAATATCTTCAGGAAGAAAATAAAACGCAAAAGTCCAAATAACACATTTAAAAAAAAATGATATATTCGGCTATTTTTTAAAAGTGCACTTAGATTCAATTTCAAATTTTGTAATACTTAACAATATCATTATTTTTCTCGATAGTTTTTGTACTTTTAATAAAAATTTATATAAATGAAATTACTGTTTATTAATTCTTTATTAAATGAATAATAATAGATATTAAGAATTAATTTGGGTAAATATTAATTTCAAATAATATTAGATTCAATTAATTATTTATTTCAATTGATATTAACAATGGTTCATTAATTAGTAATTTAGATTGAAATTAATTATGTATTTTAATTAAAATTAAGTATCAATTTAAATCAAATTTCAAATATTCGCGGGCTTTCATAAAGAGAGGAATCGGAGTCGTAGATTCGATTCCCACTGTCGAATCGAAGTCGAAGATTCGATTCCCACGGTCGAATTTTCGATTCCCAGAACCACAGTCGGACCTCCACCATGTCATAATTTCGGGGGGAGTTATTACTTGATGGAGGTAGTACGGAGGGGAAATTGGAAGTTGCGCAGCAGGTATTTGCGCACACACGTATGTGTCCATGTGTGGGTGTAAACTATCTGCGCAAACGCCTTCTTGAGAGTAGGGGCAAACGATCGAGACTAGTAGCGGGGAATATGACATGGTGGAGGTCCGACTGTGAATGTGATAGTGAGGATCTCTGGTGGGCGCGGCAAAAGGCTTAGAATTCAATTTGAAACATAAAATAATCAGAATTGTAAAACAATTTCAAGAAGGTAGAATGGGTAGTTTTTACTGGTATTAAATTAACGTAACATGCGGATCTCTCTCTTTATCCTGATAGAAATATTGTAGGAAGCCTAATTAAGCATCAGATTATAAATTACAAATCGAATTATAAATTAGGCAATAAATTATAAACTACGCAGCAAGATTTGTAAATGCACATTAGATTTTGTATCTACGCATTAAGGTTTGGATAACTGCGCACTAGATTTTGGATTTACGCAGTAAGTTTTATAAATACGCATTAGATTTAGTATATACGCAGAAAGTTTTAGGTAACTGCGCATTAAAGTAGGAAGGAATTAGGACGACTGTGGGAAACCCGCGGTAAACACTTAACCCCTGTCACTCAAAAAAGCCAAAAACAGACCGAACTTGACAGTTGACAAATGTGTAAAGGCTATTTTTAGTAGCAGAACGTGCTTTAAGCCAAGTTTGGACCGGATGTGAAATGTACACTTGTCCTGTGGGCGAGGCTTCTTGGCCTCGACTCCTATTGGCAAACGGGCCATTAATTTGAGTGGAGTCAGCGATTCGATTGGCCGGAACTGAAGAGTGAGGGTGGGTCTGCCTACTTTAAGGGTAGGACTTAGATCCATAAAAGCTGCTGCACAGCGAAAATTGACAGAGTACCGCGACGAATTTTGAACCTATCTTTATCCAAAAAACTGTACAAGTCTACTTAAATTAAAATAAAAATTGTGACTCTAACTACCGAGAGGTGAATGTGCTTCGGCAAATTATAAAAGTGTAACTGGCTTTATAACGCCACTAGTGTGTGTTAAAAACAAAGTGAATCTTGTACTAAATATTTAATAAACAAATTTGTGTGAAAAACTTTAACTCGAGTGAAGTTATTTTAAAGTTCGACCCAAATCAGCGGTTTTTGTTTCAACCAATTAAGTACAGCAGACAGACGGATCCAGATCTCAACAAATGGTGGCAGCGCTACAACGGAAATCTAGTACAGTCGGACCTCCACCATGTCATAATTTCAAGGGAAGATATTACTTGATGGAGGTAGTCCGGAGGAGAATTTGGATGTTGCGCAGCAGGCATTTGCGCACACACGTATGTATCTATGTGTGGGTGTAAACTATCTGCGCAAACGCCTTCTCGAGAGTAAGGGCAAACGATCGAGACTAGTAGCGGGGAATATGACATGGTGGAAGTTTACATGCCAGGTCCGACTTTACCCCGGATTTGGGATTACAACCTCCACCGAAAAGGTGAAATGATACAGGCCCGACTGTATCGCCCTCGTCTTTTGGCTATCACGCGCATTACTTTGCATTTGTTTTACGAAGTCGTCTCATCTTGGTCTCATCGTAAATGGTGGAAGTTTCAGTTCAAATTATGACGCAAAGGTCAAACTCTGTGGAAATTCGCGATTTAGAGGATATCGCAACTCCTGTTGGAAAGCCTCTTTCTGGAAAATATAAGCGGTATTTATAGTTCCTAACCTCTATCGAACATAACCCTCAAAATGTTAATTTTTAATTTTTTATCCTGTTCGTCAGCGGTGATCGCCCCCCTCCCCCCATAAAGAGAAAAGAAGAAGATATATTCGTATATATTTTTTTATGTTTACTTTCTCCTATAAAATTGCACCCCCCCCCCCCGACCCGAAAAAATTCTAGATCCACCACTGCTGTTTATTTCATAGATTTCATTCAATTTTCTTGATCACACGTAAAATACACTACATAAACAAAATATTTTTAATTCTTACTCTTTTATTTGTCATTTTTTGCCTTAATTAAGAAGAATAAGAGATTGTAGGTAAAATCTTAAAATTTAAAGTTTTGTGACAATTTTTGTCAAATTTAGAGGTGTGCATTTCGTCAGATCGAATTTTCTATGCAAATTGATACCTTTTTGGCCACGCTTACAAGTTTGAATTTTTCGAAATTGAGTTTAGTTCAAGTAGAAATTTTAATTTCTAAGCTCTCTTCGAATGTAGGATTTCTCGAAACTGAAATAATTCAGTTGGTTTTGAAGTGATATCCATACGATCGAATTTTAGAAATTCGATCGTTATTTCAGATGACTTTCATTTAAAAAATAATTCAATTACTCTGGTAACAAATAGCCTACATTCGAAGTGATTTGAGTTTCTTAGATTTCTTCTTGAATTAAACTCAATTTCGAAAAACTCAATGTTTTAAGCGCGGCCAAAAAAGTACCAATTTGCATTGAAAATTCGATCTGGCAATCTGCACTACACCAGTCAAATTCAATAAAAAATTTTTTGCTAAAGGAGTTTTGCCTACGAAACTATAAAGGATAGACTGCCAGTGATTTTAACGAAAATAGTCGACACTCTGAGTCGAGACAAACAAGAGATAATTCAAAAGTATGGAACTGTAAGTTTTTCAAATATTTATTTATTCTATGCTGTTGTAATTTCGAACAGTTTTTAGATTACTCTATTTCTAGCTTTGTAATTGATTATGAAAGGCAAATTATGTGCATAACTGCTCAATCATTTCCTTCGGTTAGCATACGTATAATAAGAACAAATTTCCTTTACAGGAAACTGCAGAAGAGATAAAGCAAATAATAGGTTTCATCAGCAAAATAAAGAACGAGATGGTTACAAATAAAGTTTTGAAACCACTGACACTCATCCCTGGGAAATCTGATGACGATGGACTGGTTTGGAATAAATTTTTAGATGAACGCACTGAAATTGAAGGCGAAACGCCAACATGGTTTAATACAATTTGGCTATATTGCGAATGTTACATGTATCGCAGAATTGCTCAAGAATTGGCTCTCACGTATGTTAAATTTGATTATTAAGTTTTAAATGAAATATTTGAAAGTTATATTTATAATTTATTCATTTCAGGCAAAAACTCAAAACCTACGACCCTTTTGAAAAGCAAAAACAAGATGCTTTCAACACATCATTAAACAGCATTACTATTCTTAGCCAACACGTTATTGATCTCATAAATGGAGAAGAGCAACTTTCGTCAGCAGAACGTAAACTCGAGTTTATTAAACTACTAAAATTGAATCTATGGGGAAACAGGTAATTCTGTTTCTTGATCTCAATACTAAATTCTAATTTTCAAGTTGAAAAATTTAAATTCCACATTGTCTTGCAGATGCGATCTGTCTTTAAGTGGAGGGGCAGAAAGCAGTCAAAGTGGAAATCCGCTTCAACTTCTAGACTCGTTCGAAAAAGATCTTATCGTGGATGATACACAATTTCTCTGGGATCTTTTAAGCAAAAAAAATTCTGGCACCGTTGATATCATTTTGGATAATTCCGGATATGAACTTTTCACTGATTTTTGCTTAGCAGCATTCATAACGTCTCATAAACTCGCTACCAAAATTCGATTTTACGTAAAAAAATATCCATGGTATGTGAGCGACGTTACACTGAATGATTTTCACTGGACGATTGAAGCTTTGAAAAATTCCAATGACGAAAATCTTAAATCTCTGGGCGAAATTTGTTTCAATTATGTGAAAAACAATCTTTGGACTATGGAGGTAATTATAATCATTATCTACACTGAATTTGTATTACAATTTGCTATTTTCAGTTATAATTTTCATGTTTTCTCATTTAGGTAGAAAAATTTTGGACTGAGCCCTACACTTTCTCAGAAATGAAAAAACGTGATCCTGTCCTCTACGCAAAACTTTCCGAAGCCACTTTGGCAATTTTCAAAGGCGACTTAAATTACCGAAAATTATTGGCTGACATTAATTGGGAATATACGACAGACTTTGTTCAAGCATTGCAAGGATTTAAGCCTACAAATATTGCAAGTGTACGTACTTTAAAGTGCGATATTTGCGTTGGGTTGTCTCCTGGTCATGCCGAGGAATTGGAGAAGAAGAACCAAAGATGGTTAGTTACAGGCCAGTACGGAGTGATTCAGTCGACTGTTAATACTAAATGCGAATGTTCAAAAAAGAAACGTTAATTCCAATCAAAATTAGGCAATTCATTCATATATTAATTTGAATGTCTGAATTGAAATCCAATAATATTTTATACATTAAAACTCTGCCATAAATGTACCTGATTTTGTACATACCTACTTTAATATCTTTAACTTTGAAATCTACATTTTCTGATTTCAAACCTGTAATTATATGTATATAAAAAAGTGCAAAGAAAATTGTGAGTCTCAGCGATCTGTAAATAGTCAACTTATTTAAATTACATCTGACTCTTTCGTAAATCAATTCTAAAATACTAAAAAAGAATTGGGTTTGATATATTATTGTGTTTGAAAAAAAGTATCTGTTGTACTTTTGCAGCATTTTATTAGACTCGGTTGTAGTACAATAATGTTACGATTATTTGTAAATATACTAGTACTTAACATATCTTGTCCTAAACAATGTTTTGTACAATTATCTATAATTTGTATCAAATGAAGGTAAATAACATTCAAATTTAAATGGATTATATTCGTTCTTGTATCACCTCGAGTATAATTGTTTTGCAATGAAACACCTTGATTTCGTACTCGCTTTTTCTTCGTCTTATACTGTACAGAATTTTTTTAACTACAGCTTCACATACCTTTTTACACTATCATACCCATTCATTTTTCTAACACACGCACAGACAAATCACGAAAAAGAATCAGTAGCATAATTAGTTATGCTACTGGTTCTTTTTGCTACAATTCTTTCGATTAGAATTTCAGAAAGAAGTATGCACGAAAATGAGAATAAGACTCGAAAAAACTGCTGCTTCACATGGAAACTTTGATTTTTACTTTTATTTCATCAGCACTGTGACTAGAAATAAATAAAATTACACTTGAGAATCAAATAGTACATTATTCGCCAAATTTAAACGCAAATTTTTGCGAGAGCGTAGTTTAAATCACGAGGCGAAGCCGAGGGATTTAATCGCTCGAGCCAAAATTTTCGTTTGGACATGGC